>LS054014.1:6202-21367 GCA_900241095.1 Acartia tonsa | reverse complement strand
TCTTCAGTGAAGCTTTCCCTGTGCATCATTGGATCTTGGCTATTCCAGATTATTTGTAGGCCTTCTTATGCCGCTTAAAATGGTATGCGGGTATGATCTGTACGTTCAGCCGTTTGGCAGCTAGCAGCCTTTGAAATTCATCGATTTTTGGAAATATTGCTTACCAGCAATATTTTACAGTGAACTGCTGTAGATCCTGTAATCTTATACATTGGCTTATTTAGCTAATCTCTATTTATTCGGTTTTTTTTTGTCATTCACTTCTCAATTTGATATTAGAGGCCTGTGCATATTTTTAATGATTCTTTACGTACGCACTCAAAAAGAAAAATATTTGTTATCAGACCTAATGAAACAGGATTGGAAAAATATGACATGAGTTGAGTAGGGAGGCATTGAATTTTGAATTACACTTGCAGTTAATTATATTATATACCTAACCACGTTATCTTATTAGTTGACTCTGGGTACTTTTATCGATTTTTGATTGGTTAGTTTAAAGAAGGTCTACAGAAAAGATTATTTTGTTTATTATCATTATGGATAGGGATGTATTGAATTTTGATTGGTTGGTTCCAACTAGCAGTGTTCAACCAATATTTTTAATCTACAGAAGAAGTTATTTGATTAATTAACATTAGATATATATAAATTTTTCGTCCATTGTCTCATCCCTCAAGGTACCTGATGAATCTACTCGTTTCTGAGTAGTTTGGATGTGGTTTCCTTTAAGCTGCGACCTCCGGCAAAAAGTGCTGCAGCGAAGGATATTTTCGGCGCAAAATGAATATTTAAATAAGATAGATGAAAATATAAAAACGTAAAATAGGAAACAAAGTATGTAAAACTTAGGATTTCAAAACTTTTTTGTCTTCCTATGGTTGTATCTCATATCTCATACACAAAACGACGTTTAAGTCAACAGAATAATAAAATTTTGTACCTGTTCCAAGCTGGTATGCCCGCTAGCCAGGCAGTCACAGCTGATTTTCCAGCTCCACCATCTCCCAATAAAAATAATTTGTACTCGATGCACTCTAAATTTAGTTTCAAAGATAAAAATCATAAAAAAACAAACAGATCAACAAAAGATATAGGTACCTACATAATAAACTTTTTTTTAAATTCTAAGGAAAAAGTTTGACGCTTAACAAATTTTTCATTATTTGTAACTTTGTTTTGGTAGATACAAATAACGTAAACTAATCGTTTTCCCTGAAGAAAATCTTTGTCTTTTACTTTAGTACCAGTCTTATTTACCCAATTAATATCGAGAAAAAAATTTGTTCCAGTTTATTAAAAAAGTTTTTTTACTTGACTGAAAGCAAATCTTTTTCTGGTCAAACATTTGACTAAAATATCAAAATCTAACCTATAGAAGGTGGAATGCCCGGATATTCCAGGTACCCATACAGGCGTCGGAGACCAGTCGCTGGATGGGTCAAGTGGGCCAACAGTCCCTGACCTTCCCCACTTTTGTACCACTCATATGACAAAACACTGCCACGTAGCATCTCTATAATTTACATTTTTTTCTGAAAAAAAAAAAATATTTTTCTTATACATATATTTTCAATTTATCAAATGTTATGTTCATTGTTCACAAATAGTATTGAATAGGTATTTAATGCAGATATTTTTTACAAATGTTATTAGGAAGGAAATTTGTCCTTGTATTTTCTTATCTTATTTACAGAATATTATAGAGAAATTACCAAAATATAATCTTTTAATATTTTTTTTTTAAATAAAATTATTACAATTGTACACTTTGGAATGTACTAGTAAATACTTAAAACTGGGCAGCTAGGAATATGCCAACAAAATTTTAAATAATGTTTTACCAAAACAAAATGTTTGTTTGGTTTAAAAATTCGTTATCTCATGTTTACTTATCCCTGCAGCACATGTAAAATAGACAATTTTACCTATAATACAATTCAGAAAAAAAATATGAAAATAATATATCACTAGATTGTTTAATCTACGAGAAGTAGACTAAAAATGCTTTATGACCAACAATTTACAGTGTGAGCTATTGAATCATCATACGTTTATATTTAAGCTTGCTTTGAATATACTTTCTAACAGTGGCTTTAATAAAAAAACACTTGTATATGACATTTTGTTAATCAAATAAAGTTCTATTATGTTTCAATGCTAACTAAGAGTAATTTGAGACGTATAACACTTTTTGCCTGCCTTCTCTTTTGCTAAGCTTCATAATATTTAGAACACAAGCTTAAATTTAGGTACAGAAGTAAATTTTTAATAGTTGTATTTTTTACAAAGTGTTTAACAAGTCATCTATATCAGTGTTCGTTTCAGTTTCGTTAACAATACAATTATATTCTTCGAATTGCATAATCTCTTTAGTGCTAGTAGAGGCCATTTGGGTGGACACAATATTGGTGCTAGATGAAGCTGCTACTCTGCTGGAGGAAGCAACTTGTTGGGAACTATTTTTCTGCGAGGATACGGCCATTTCTGCCTCAAATAGCAGAGACATGACAAGATCACTTTCTTCTTTGGAAACTTGCGCCTTCTTTATGTTGCTAGGCTTATTTGGCTTTTTAAGTTCATCCAAATTAACATCCTCCTTTTTCTGCCCGAAACCCAGTAATTTTTTCTTTTCATTTTTCTCTGCTTTACGCTTTTGTTTTGCAAGCATTTTCTCAACCCTGGCCTTTTTGGATGTACGAATATATTTCTGGTCAAATTTGTTGATATCAGTTGATGCAACTTTGGTGACAGAGTCGTCAGGTTTCTTTTTGGCACTTTCTAGTTCTGCAGCTGCCTCGTAATTATCAATATCTGCTTGAGATGGAGGTCTAGAAATATTCCTTTCTTCCTGGCGTCTTCTGGGAGTAAACACTGGAGCATCCACCTCAGAATCTTCAATAACGCCGACAGACTTTCCATCGATTTTCTTGTTTCTTGATTTTGGTCTGTCTTGACTAGTATTCCTACTACCGGGCCGGCTGCTGTTCTCTCCAAGCTGGCTGTCTGGCCTGTTGCTAGACTGACTGCTGGACCGTTCTGATAGAGCACTTAATGCTCTTTCTATGATGTTAGGACTTGTGACTGGACTATATACAGGGTTTTTGGAAGATGTTCTGCTAACTGGCCTCATAGAATTAATCTGACTAGTTGTGATTGCAGCTGCCGTTAATGATTTTTCTGAATTTGTCATTTCTGTATCACTAAACGTGACCCGCCTTGTTGGGCTAGGAGGATTAATAACCCTTCGAGGAGATGGTTGTAATGGAGTAATTTCAACTACATCAAACTGAGAAGTATCACTTACAGAGGGAGGATCATCAGGGTTGTCTTCATTTGCATCTTCATCAGCAAAAAGAACAAACTTTTCCTTAATCCTGGCAGATTTTCTGGTATTTCCAGATTCTTTGCTTCTGTACAAATCATCCAGGAAGAGGTCGGAATCATCTAAATCTGTATCACTAGAGCTGTCAGATTCAACTTTTCTTGGCTTTTTACGTTTAGTCTTTATTAGAGAATTGAGTTTTAGAGTTTCATTTGAACGCCTACCTTTATGGTTGTTGGAATCTAATATTTGATTTAAATTATACATCTTGCATGTAAGCGGATTGTCTTTGGATCTTCCATCCTGAGCTTTATAAGCTTGCTTGCGTTTTTTGGTGAAGATCTTCTCGTCGCCCTTGATCTTGGGCAACACAATGCCCAGTACTCGTTCTTCTAATACACGTTCAGAATCGTCTGTCAAGTTTTGTTGTGGTGCACGTGGTTTGAAGGGTACACGCTTTTTGGGTACGGTGACCGCCGCAAGTTGATGATGTGGGGCTGGATCAAACTCCTCTATCTCTGTGTCAGAATCAACAGGATCATCCTCATCCTCCGAACTTAGTGGCATTACATTGGCAATAATATGCTTTTTTTCTTTTTTCACACCAGCAACTTCAAAATCATAGAAAGGCTGAGCCCTCGGCACTTCTTTCTTTTGATAGTCTATCCTATTATGTTTCATGCCCTGTTTTGTAAAGCAGGCCTTTATATATTTGACCACTGCTGGACTAAGTTGGGTTTTAGCTCTGACAACCTCTGAGTAGTAGCGCACTGGTTTCTTGATTTGTCCATACCTGTACTTAAATTCAGCGGCACGTTCATTACACAGGGCCATTACGCATTTTATGTCCTCCTCATCCCTAACATAAACCGGTTTAAAGGCAACTTTGCTGCCTGTATTAGGATCCTCGTAGAAGAACTGGATGCACATGTTGCCTTCTCCAATAACATCTGCCTCGTTGACAACATCAACAGAGGCGGGGTCCACAATAGATACACTCGTTCCATAACTTGCATAAGGATCACTCGGCTCCTGCTTGATAGTCAAATCTTGCGGCATCGAGTCTTCAGGTAGAGTTTTAATATTGAGACCTTTTATTCTTATCATTTTATCAATCAGATCCTGCGATAAATGTTGAGTTACATCATGTCTTGGCACAGTTGGGCGTTCTAATTTTTTCAAGGTTTCCTTGGACAAATAATCATGCAGCTTCAAGTTGGCAGGTTCGATGTAAGTTCCTTCAAAAACTTCCTTACACAGCTTAGTAAACTCATCTCTTTTTAATTTTAGGCGTGACCGGACAAAGTCAATTGCATCATCAACTAGCAAGTTGTAATTTTCCACTAAAATGTTAATTTTAGAAAGTACTATCTGATAAAAGCCGATACAAAAAATAACATCTTTAACATCTGTACTAAGTTCTTTTTCTTTTATCAGTGCCTTTAAAGGTTCTGTTTCATGTTTAGCTACAAGCTCTTGGATGAAATCATTATATTTTTCACATAAACTTTCATCAACATTATGTTTTCTCCAAACAAACCAACCGTCTCCAAATTCAACCTTTTTGTTATACCTCCTGCGGGGATTTGGCAACCGCTCTATATCATCAGGAATCAAATCTTTTGCCTCAACAGATTCGCTTTGAGATGTTAGAAAGACTTTGTTTGAACCTCTCTCTGTGATCTCAAGGGTGTGCATCTGTTGGGGCAGATCTATTGTATGGTGCTGGGACACGTGGAATACTGTTTTAGACGAGGTAACATCACTGGTTGGTTCAGTATACTCAAGTTTGTTTTCCATTCTCGGTGGGGAAGAACTGCCGGCCGCTAGTTTCCAAACCTGCGATAGTTCAGGGTCATTCCGTTCCTTATCAAGATTGTTCAGGGCTGGGTTGTTCCGCATTCTTTTCCAGTCAGCCTCAGTGGGAATACACCGTACTGGTCTCATTGTGTGCTCTATTGTTCGTACATTCGCCGTCTTAATAGTAATGCCAGGGATTCCAGTTTTCAGAACAAGTCTATTACTTAATGAAGGCAAACTTTTAAAAATATACTTAATATCATGCAGTGATGAAATATTTCTCAGAGCAGCAATATTTTTCTTGGGCTCTGCCTTAACTTGCGTGTTTTTATCACCCGGAGAGGTCATTATACTATCAATATTCTCGTCAACCATTGAATAATTCTCAGCCTCATCATCGTTGGAAACTGAATCAGGCAGTATAGAATCTGATTCGTGGGATTTATTTAAGGAAAAACTTTGTGGTGACGGAAGACTCTGATCTAGGTCTGTGCCAGGTGTGGAGGGCATAGGAGACAGCGGGTCAATCATACTCTCCAGGTTGAAAAACAAGTTCTTTTTCTCGGGGTCACCTTGAACCTAAAATAGAATGATATAATGTTGAAATCAATACACATTGGTTTAATGTAAAATGTTGCTGGAATCCATTATTTTAACAAATATAAAAATAAAACTTCAAGGTCTGATGGCGGCCAATCGGCTAAATGTACAGTTATCTCGCATCACACACAAAGGCGCGAATAACTCTTCTTATGTCAATTTAACGATGTGCGGACATAATAAATCAAAAGTCAAATTTTCAAGAGTCAGTAACAATCATAGAACATAAGGGATAAAACAATGGAGATAAATAGATGTTATTGTTCATCCTCAATTATGAAAAAATTGTTTTAAGTAAGAAGTCTCAAAAGTGTCTAAAACAACATGTTTATAGAACTTCGGGTACCCGGTCCCTTATAATTTACAGTCCCCTCCTTCCCCTGAGTTTACTATGCTGTGATTTGTATCACAAAATATCCTTTTCTGAACAATGACGTAATCAGTTTTACCTTGCGAATTAACTCCTTTTTGAATTTAGGAGAAGCTTGGTTTACTTTTTCTTCTGGTGCTAGAGGCTTCTTGAAAGCTAAATTTGGATCTACAATCTCCATAACAGCATCGGTAAACTCCCTAAATTAAAAAGTAAAGTTAACAATTAAAATCACTTAAATTTTAGTCTCTCGCTTTTCTTCAAAATTTAATGTGTATGTGCGTTATGAAGAGATTCCTTAATAAAAAGATACACTTCACAACTCATTTTAACTTCATTTTAAAAAGACCAGTAGGTACATTCATTTCAAACATGTTGATTTTTTTGCTGGACCAGTAGCTATATTCCCTAAAGAGTAGATCCCAATCGGTTCAGCGGTTACCGAGATCTTAAGCTTCAGACGGATATACAGACGGACAAACAGACGACAGACATCGTTTTACCTTGTTATATATATATTAAAGATATTAATACTAAAAGCGTAGATACTATATATTTGTTAATGGTCTTTTGCCAAACTGCAATTTTTTTAACTTCGCTTTTATTTAGGTATGTTATACTCCTTGATAAATTATACTTACTCTGAATTAAAATCGTCCATAATTTGATCTTCTGATTCTGATATTTCTTTTAATTTTTCACGGGCAGGTAATTCCAGGCTGATATTACTAAAGAGAATAATGTAGAAATATTGATCAAAATTAAGATAGTGATTGCTAACATATATGGCCACTTGAGGAGGCAGGGGGGAGTTGAAATCCATAACCCAATTTCTCTTGACAGGGTGGTGAATGTGATACCCTTTCCCTAAATAGTTATAAACCTTCCCAGGACCTATGAGAAGCTACCCTGTAAAAGAAAACCCATTCGGTTCAACGGCTAGTGAGATGCTTTGGCACAGACAAACATCATATTACATTATTATAAGGATGCATATTTTTTTCCATAATTCCTAAATAATATTTTTTAAATTTCAGTTCTTGGTCAGGGGTGTATATTTTTAAACAATTCCCCTCAACCCGGGGGGAGGGGATTCAAAATAAGGAAATATACCATAGCTGTACAATGTAAATTGGGAAAATAAATTCAACTAGGTTGGAAAATATACACCACTGGTTGTTACTTAAATGATACTTAAATTTTAAGGTGTTTTTTCGTTATATAAATTAAGAAGAAAAATTTTGAAAACAACCTACCTTGTTGTAAAAACTTTTTCAATATTCTGCTCATCTTGTCGTTTGCTTTCTTCATCCAGCCATTTAATTGTGAAATATTTTCGTATTAATTCTGAGACAACCTTGCCTACACGAGCTTTGGCGACTGCAATACTGTTGTCAGCTAAAATTAAAATTAATTACTGGAGGATTAAATAGTAAGGTAAAATATTTCCTGTTATTGAAAGTTGTAAGGTCTTTTTTTGTCCGTTAAATTGTTGAACCCATTGAGTTCTTCATTATAGATAATTTTTGTGCAAAAGCAAACTACTTCTTGTATCTCACACACAAAAAAACACTATATGTTTTTTTTTGGAAACCTGTCATAATAATAAGAGAAAATCCTAAGACTCAATGTCCTTGAATGTGGAGCTTAAGCTGGATCTAATGTCTCATAATGCTCCATGAGTACTTAGTTTGAAACATTAAGAAAAAACACAATGCAAAAAAAATCTTACGTTTGTCGATCTTCTTCTTGTAAGCCTTGCACCTGACCGTATCCAAACTTCTGCGTATGATAAGGATCAATTCTTCTATATGTCTTTTTTCAATACAAAACGGCGGACACACGACATTCCAACCTGTTCGCGGGTCCTCGTACTTTATGCCAATGCACGTGTCTCCTTCCCCTGGGTAACTTTCATCCTTGTTCTTCTCCATACAGTACACAATTATATCAGGTTCTCTAAAAGAGATATTAGGAATTAAACAACAGGATAACTGAAGGTAAACTCCCAAAAATCACGAAAAAATCTGCTTAAATTACAAAATATTTTTTTTGGAATTAATTTAGTTGCATTGTTGGTTACAGATGATAAAATGTATGGTGAACAAAATATCTTACCTGTATATTACAGACTCAATACTTTCATCAGACTGAATGCTATCCTGAGATCTTGCAATAATTTCTCGTTTCATTGGCCGCTTATTGGACAAAACAACTTCATCAAAAACTCCTGACTCTATTGAGATCATTGAAGCATCATTTTCGTCTTCATTTTCTAAATGTTGAGATGAAGGAAGGATGCTGACAGGAACCATTTCCTCAAACAACATTGTTTCTTCTTCTGAACCCTGTTCCAGCGTTTTGTTAGTTTCATTATTAGCTTGAGAAGGACTTTTATTAATATCTTCTCCTATCCTATTTTCCTCAATAGATATATCCTCAGTATCAACCTCCCCACAAGGAAATTGTATGTCTGGTCGTATTTCTTCATCAGACGAATTTTCTTCGTCTTCGTCTTGAGGACTAAATGCTCCGCCAATGTCAGTTGTCCTGTGCTGGTTTTTAGAACATTTTTGAGAGTGCTGTTTTCTTCTATCTTTTCTTTTCTTCTTCTTGCCTCTTCTTTTAACTTTGCCTTTGCCTGAAAAGAGGTTTTAATTAGGTACTTATTATGAAAAAATACTTATTTTTTTTAAAGAATTGATAGTTATTTGAGAGTAGTAACTTGAAGAATAACGTACATATTCCTTAGTATAACTAAGAAAATTATGTAGTTTTTGAGAAATAAAAAAATATAGGTAGAAACCAATTTGAGAGTAGTTAGTGACTATAAGAAATATTTAAAAACTGCATTTTCAAGAACTTATTGTTATTGAAGAATAATATCTTTGAATGAAATCATCCAATGCCACAGAAACTAGTATATAACAAATCTTCACCTTCAGCATCTAGACTCTGGCCAGAAATTTGAGTCATTGTTGAACAGTTGCTGACTAATTCCTCCAGTTCAGAGTCAGATCCATCTAATTCACTGTCATCCTGATCTTCTGCGTCAACACTGTCCATCATTGAGGCTCCCATTTCTTTAATAATCAACGTAGGTGAGATTTGATAAACAATAAAATTATATTAGATGGTTTTAAAAATAACTGACAAGGAATGCCTACAAATTCTTGAAAAAATTACATCTAAGACATGTTGATAATTAAAAGATACGGGGCTTTAAACATTGAATAAACAGAAAATTTATTCAACTTGAACGTCGTGTATTTCATATTATTTGAAATTAATAAAACCAAGCCATTTGTTTTAGGAATTGAAAACAATAGGTAAAAATGGACAATGACAATTAATTCTCTGTTAATGAATAATCCAAGAAAATACCTGTTTCTTCTAATATATCACCATCAGTAACCCTTGAATCAAGAATGTGGACAGCATGTTTAGGAAGTCGTAAAGGTTTTCTCAACGCCACAGGCATCGCCTTAAATATTTCTGCTTCTGTGAGTGCAGGAGACGGAGAAACCACAACATTGCTGGGACCAGGAATGACATCCTAAAACAATCATATCTTAGGGATTACTTTAATTAAAAAGTTAATTTTTGATGAAGATCAGATCTTTAAAAAGATATGAAAAAAAAACTTTTTTTACTTTCCCTAAATTTAATCCTTTTAAATTTTTTTATGGATTTACAAGGGTCTAATCCGCTGATAATTAAGTATTATACCTGTTCGTTTAAGGTTGAAACAGAACTTGATACCAAACTGTCTAAAGGATCAGCTTCTGGAGCGGGCTCCGGTGCGATAGAAAATATGGATGCTGGCTCAGTCTCTGATACATCAGTGACACCAATTTTAGGTTTTTTATGAACATTTCTTGAATCTTGAGGAAGCTTTCTTTTGCCGAAAGCCTCCTGTGATTTGCCTTCTTTTGCATGTACAACTTCATGAATATCCACAAGAAAAACTTCAGCTTGTTGTCGTTCTTTGGAAGGAGAAAATTCTTGTAAATCTACTTGTTTTTCTGACGAACGGTCTTTATCAAGAGAATTTACCGATGAAGTTTCCTTTTTCTTATTCGGTGTAGCGTTTACTACAACAGAATCTTTGCTAGCATCACTTGCTGTCGAGACATCTTCAGATTTTTTTGATTTGGGTGCTTGAGCACTTGGAAATGTTACTTCTTCTCTAGAGTATTCAGAAAATGGCCATGGACACTAAAATTAAAAGATTATCATTTATTATAATTTTACCACTGTAATTAAATTTTAACTACAACAGAAATAAAAGAAAATATCCCAAAACAAAATATATCTTGACCAATTAAAATTTCTATTACCTACCTCAAATGTATGAATTTAAGTTTTGACATATATGTATTTATATCAAATAATTCAAATGTTCATAAAGAAAAGATACTTAATTAAAGGCGAATATATTATTTTTTGTTAAAATTGAAATCTACTACATGGCACTATACCTTTAGACACGAAATCTTTTTTTTATGACCAAAAGGTAAGGATTGCAAAAAGGGAATATATTTTCATTTTTCATACCTTCGAGTTTTTGCACATTATCATGGATGTTCCATCTTTCATTCGGAACACCTTGACCTTGCTCTGTGTGTCGGATTTTGCACATTGTGGACAGTATTTAGGAAGGTTGTTCACGTCTAATCCCATTCTTAAATATAAGCATTAATTATCAATAATTACCTAAGAGTAAAATTACATGCTATCCCCCTACAAGTCCCTATGGAGCGATGAACTTGCCATTAAAAAATTAAAAATAAAGAGAAGGGAGGTTAACTTTTATTCCTTTTGCCTAACCCCTTCGGGAGAGGGGGGGGGGAGGGCTTAACACTAAAGGGCATTTAACTATGGTGCCTTAAATATTTTCTAGTCTTAACTTGATTAAAGTAAAAAACAGACACGATTAACTGGGCACCCCCCTTTGCTCGAGAAGGTAGTTAGAGGGAAACTGCAATGATGCATGAGGGGCTTCAAACTCCTAATCGTGTATGAACTAGAAAACTGACGTATTCCCTAGGTGTGATAGTAAATTTGCCTCTTTCTTAGCCTAATATCATACACTATTTTCTAGCTCTTTTCACTCCTACGTCTTCCAACGCAGTAGAGGAAAGAAAATTTTTACAAATGATACTTATATAAAATTATTTAGGTAGAATTTATGTTTCTATAACATGAAATTGAAAGTAAAATAATTACCTTGTATTATAAGAATAACACTAACATGCAAAAAATAGAAGAATTTTAACTATACACTGTGATCATGTTAACATTCATTTTTTTTTACAAAATTATTACTACTTCAGTCGCTCTTTTTCTTCCATTTAATCTTAAATAAACTATAATTTCTCACACTTATAATTCAACTTTAATACAACTCTTCCTTCAATATAAGTTCAATTGAATACTTTTCATAGTACTTTTCAGGCCAACATCTTATTTCTAAGCAGACAGACGCTTTATTTTGTTATTGATTGATTGAGAAAGCATGCCAAACGTTTTTTAGTTCTATTATACGTCACTAGGTGTCTTTCTCGTGGCATACTTTATTATTTCTATCAAAAATGCTGTTTATATCAACTTAAAAACCTTTTATTTAGACAATTCTGTATATATTTTGCTTTAAAAAAAATTAATGTACGAATATTATCCGTTAAACGTCCATATTTTTTACTTTTATGATTTGTTTTGACGTTTTCCATATTTACTAAATGTCGTCGTTTATTAATATTCATGGATCTCAACTTCTTTCATTCCTTCAATGCTTTTTTATAAATCGCATGCTAAATAATACAATAAAAAATGTGAAATGTAAAATAATTATAAAATTCACAAGAAAAATTTAAGTTTTTAAAACTAAATATTGTTTTTTTTTATATTTGGTGCTTAGACTAACTAAAATATTATCAATATGGATTGTCTTCTCTACAAGCATTAGAAATATTTTCAAACTTGATAACCATGCGTCCTTATCAAATTAAAAATTTAACGTGGCATATTCCTGCGCGCCGCTTGGCCGACTCGAACTTAGAATACATTTCCCCAAATAATTGCATTTTTTTATGTTTTTATACCACAAGTGTTACACTTTTTTGACTTATGTACTTTACAGAATAATTTAACAATGCCTGATAAAAAGAAATCTAAGGATGAGCCGAAAAAAGATGCAAAAAAGCTGAAAACAGACCAGGTAAATATTATGAAACTAAGGATATTATAGTTTAAATTAATTATCAATGTTAAACATAACTTGAATATATAGCTTCGAAACCGATTATTATCTGCTGGATAAGAGCCGGTTCTTAGCCAAACTGAAAAATTATCTTTTGTGTTTTTATCAACTATTCACGATGGAATAAAAAATTAAAAATCATAAAATCGATTCCTGTATAGTCGGCGCAGGAAATCGACTCCTCAACTAAACTGAAATTTTTCTTAGTTTTTTTTTATAATTATCCACGGAAAGCTGGGTATAATACGTTGCGCGATAAATTTTTCTTTGAGATTTTGTTTAAAAAATATTTTCATAGTTAAATTTATTTTGCCTCATTATTTTTAACATTTTACGTTGTTTGAATTCGTTAAAGAATTTAATATCTTGATTTTATTTAAAGTTTTTTATATTTGTGTATAGATTTTCGTTTGAATTTTGTTCAGGTTTTCGTTATTTGGTGGCTACATTCAAAATATAATTTTGAAAATTATTTATTATTTTCAGATTTCTGAAAGTTTCAACTATGATCCAGTCCATTTCATCAGATCCCACTCAAAGAACAATGATCCCGCAGATGTTCAAACCCAAATTTGGGAAGTGGTGTTTGAACCTGACCCACTGGATAATTCTAAAACACTCAGCAACGTAGCCACATGCGGGTTAGTTCATTTTAAAACAATACATTTGTTCATTATTGTAATTACCGACTAATTTTCATATCCTATTATATAAAGTAGTTGTAATATATACTAATAAGACTAAAAATAATTTTCTTTTCAGTGGAAATTCAATCTGTATCATAGACGTAAACTCTGGGACAGTTCTTATGAAATACAAACATAAGGTTTGAATTATATTTTTCTTTATTTTTTATTCGTAGTGAACCTAATTCATTAAGTTATTGTAACAGTAACAAGCCCTTTCTTTCCACAGAGGGAGCATAGGCCGCTGACAATTTGTCAGTGTTTCTGTAACAATGTTGCTTTTTTATGGATATGGGATAGGGTTGTCAGCCCTAAGCCCTATGATTGCGGTGTAAAGCGTCCATTGGCCCATCAGACAACCAACCCTTTGATTGCACGACCTTTGTCTGAGAAGTCCTAACTGTGCATGGTAGTGAGTTGCGCCTGTTTTGGGCCAAGGCATTCCCCCTACTCTAACTATTTATGTCACGCACCTGACATAGCAGCAGTAGGAACCATTTTTAACGTCTTTAGTTATGACGCGGTGTCGGACCGAGATTCGAACCTATCACCATCCCGACGACGAGCGGATGCGCTATGTGTTGAGCCACGGTCGCGGGTCCTTAGTTATAGAGTTGCTGCTCTTAAAAAAAACTGCTTACCCAAAAAGAATGTTGCCAACTCCTGTAATAAATACCCCAGCCAAAAACAGTCGTCTGATGCCAAATTTTCCTATCTAAATCAAATATACATGATAATTATGACAAGCTAATATCAATAATTTTATCAAAGAACGGTTCAAAGAACAGAAAATAAACTTACGGTATCTAGCTCATTTTTATACCAAAAAAAATGTGTAAGGTTTTCGCTCATAGTGCCTTATAAAGTACTAAACCATCTCCTTTTTTCTTTAAAATGAATTGAAAAATGGATGGAGGGATAGTTTTTTTTAACACTTTAGGTCAGTTTAGGTTAGACTAAATTGGATAGTAGGTAGTACCGCCTCGCTCAGTTAAGACCCCTTAAAATGGGTTAGTTAAAGGGAAAAAAACACTACCGCCCTTTTTTTAATTCATTTAAAAGATAAGCCGGAAATGTAAGTGCTCAACAAACACTTTGTGGAAAAGTACCAAAATATAAATACATATATTTTTGTTTGGACCTTTTCCTCGCAGCTTCGAACCGTTTTAATTACAATAGAAAATGAATAAAAACTTACCAAAGCTCCACAAAATGGTGTGAATAGAAAGGTTGCCAGGTACGCAGAACCTTAAAAATTAAATTTCAATGCCATTTTTCCAACACATTACGAGATGCTTTATTTTCTGTAGTAGCGAAGCTACTCTATAATTTGTCTGTCTGTCCGTCGTTGGAAAGTCAGTAATTCCACTAGGGAAATGGTATTTCTCGGCTGCTTTTCAAGATAGACGGTTGCAATGTTTTCTGAGGGTCCCTAGTTATTCTAAAAAAATTATATATAAAACACATAAGAAAGATTTTGAATGTTTTTCCAGTTGAAGTATTCATAATTTATGAACACTGAACATCTACTCCATATTTATAACCAGAGGTGGATTCTTTAAAAAAACTTTTTAGCTCCCTGGCTCACTAAAGTCAGTGAAGCTCTAAAATAATTTTTGTGAAAAATCCTCCAAAATTGCATAAAAAACCTACAAAATTTAAGAAAATTCATAAAAGGGTTATTAACATAAGATTTTTGTAGATTTTTGGAGGATTTTTCAAAAAAAAATTAAGCAAGCCTCACTGATTTAAGTGAGCCAGTAAGCCAAAAAAGTTTTATAAGAATTCACCTCAGATTTTTTTTAGTGTTTTGTTACTTATGGATGTGTTCATCTTTATTTTTATCATTTCATTATACTGTTAAAGATAGATGTCCATTATGTAGGTTAAAATTATTGATAGAAAAGTTTGGACGCAACAATTAAAGATTTTAGCCCAACAAATTGTAAATCGTGTTTCAATATCTTTGGGTACCAATGCAATTTGAAGTCCATTGTCCCCTCCCTCCCTGACAATAAAAACAAAATATTTACCTATAACAATTTCAGATTGTGAAACACTAACTCCTCTGTCTAACGCCTAAAATAAAATAATGGATTTATTAATACTTGAATCTTACGCA
>LS054011.1:0-13082 GCA_900241095.1 Acartia tonsa | reverse complement strand
AAATAGGCCTACAAAAATGCAACATTATATTTTCTTTGTTTACGTCTGTCTGTAGGTGTGTCAGTAATTCAGTTTTAGCATGCATAGAAATCAATAAATGCTTCGTCTTTTACTTTAGTTTAATCTAGTGGCATCGCCCCTTGCCTATAGAGAAGAAATCAAGGAAAGTTGCACCATATGGTCTAATTTTTAAAATCTTTTTTTGTGGGGTTGAATGTATCTCACCCCTTAAGAAAATTGCTTAAATACACCTTAGAAACGAAGGGATATTCCCTGAAAAGCACAACCTTATCGGTTGAGTAGTTAGCAAGTTAAGATTCAGACGGATGGACGGACAGACATTGTTCTACTTTGTATTATAGATGAAAATTAAATACAAATCCTGTATTACTTACTCGTAATGGATATAAATGTACTTGTTTTCGTTTATATTTAGAATAATTCGACCAGCCCAAATTCTAACAATTCAAAATAACTACTTTTCTAAAATACAAGTTATCAGAATAGTGCCTGTCGGCTTGTTTGTAATTCATTCCTTTTGTTCGTTTATATGTAAATTCTTTTAAAACGATCTAACATGGTTTTAGGCTATTTTCCTATGTTTTAAATAGATTAAAATCCCTAAATATCAGTCCATGTCCTGTTTTTTAAAGTTACTTGCAACTTTTTTTTATAATATTGAAGCAATGCAGATATTATAAAAATATTGGGCGGTTTCCCTCAAATTGCCTAATCAAGCACAGGACCTCACCACTCCTGAATTGAAAAAAAATCCTTATAATAAAGCAACAGGATGTGTGTATCTCTGTGTGTCCGTCTGTCTGTACCGAAGGATCTCGCTAGCCGCTGAACCGAGCGGGTTATCCTTAACAGGGTATCTTCTCATAGGTCCTGGGAAGGTTTATAACTATTTTGTGGGAGGTTACCACTACCCTCCCAAGAGAAATCACAACAAAAAAACATTTAAAGTGCCACTAGAGGCCTCTAGGGGCGTAGCTGCTAGTATAAAATAACGGAATAAGGTAGTTTTTCGGTTTTTTTCTTCTAGGTTAGCCTCGCAGGGATAAAACAAAAAACTAAAATAATAGGCATAAATAAACTGCATCCTGTCTTATTTTTAAAATCTTTCATAATAAGGAGGAGGAGGAGCAGTGCTTGATAGGCACTATGAGAGAAAGTACCAAGTTTTCAGTTGCATCTATAGTTCAACGGCAAAACCTTTGAATTCTGTAGAATGTAGGTAATGGGGGAAAGAGAGGGGATAGTGGGCTGTTTATTACACTAGTCCCCAAAGTTTTACAATAATCTATCTTTTTCGTTGGTTTAACAACTTTGGGGACTTAAGTTAATTTTGATTGGGTGATTCATAAACTTGATTTTCCAACGGTTTTAACCACTAATTTTGATATATAGAAGGGTTATTTTGTGTATCATTATTAGGGATCTACATCAATTTATGGCCATTGTCTTATCCATTTAGATCTTTACCTTACTTTGCTATAAAACTATAAATAAACGTAGAAGGAGAAAAAGAACGTTTAAAACAAAGCTCCAAGTACAAATCCTACGAAATAAAGTAGTAAGGTTATTTTGTTTGTAGCTTGATATTTTGGTAACTACTAAACCGAGTGTCTTCATGTCTTTTGATAGTTTTAGGCTAATTTTCTGTCCGTCCTTGCGCTTTTGGATACAGAGCCCCTAAATGCTAGAGGCGCAGCTGCTAGTATTCCTATAAAGAACGTAATTTATGTTTAATCATGAAAGTATGTAAATTGTCCATACATCCCATGGATAAAGGCAAGTCTATAAATGCTTAAAATAAATTAACAAGGACACTTTTTTTTTATTATTCGCTTAGAAAGATAAAATTACAGTGCAGTTAAACTACACTGAAATGAGGCATACTATAGATATTAAAATGGTTACCTATTGATGCTATGTTAGACGTGTGACATTAATAGTAGGATAAAAAGGAACTGGCTTGGCATATAAACATGTGCATCTTATTAATATGTTTTGTTAAGTATTTCTTACAAAGGTCGAACTAGATGAAGACCAAACTGCATTACTTTTGTGTCACTTTTGATTCCTGTGACGTCATAAAATGAGGAAGATAAGAAGAGAAGTGGAAAAAAAACCTAAAAAAAAACAAAACTAGTGCAAAAGTAATGCAGTTTGGTCTTCGTCTCGAGCTCTCAAAAGGGTTGGTTGTCTGTTGGAGGATTTGATAAAAACAATATGTAATATTAAATAACTGTATGTCCGCTTTCCGAGAACCCTGTGCCGACTTTCAAAATCTTTGAAAATCAACCAATAGCCTAGGGAATATTAACACAGCCAAGTCGCTACGAAAAAGCAGAAAACAATTTGCTTGTAGACGAAAAGGTCCCCAACAGGGGGATCCAGGTAGTTGTCTGGTTATACATCTATACTATGGATTTATTATTGGAGGTTATCCTATGTTTTTTTAACTTGATGTTACAATATCCATTCAATTTAAAGGCTTTTCTTATCCTTCACATTCCTGATAGGATAAAATATTTAGAATTTCTGCCATAGTGTACTTCAGTCAGGGATCTTAAAGGATAAGACAATAGATGATAAAATGATATACAACATCCCCAATGATGATCAAACAAATTTTTACTTTTATATATTAAATTATTTGTTGAAAATTTTAGATACTTCAAGTTTGGAACCAAATTATTACAGAACCAACTACTAACAAGTACTAACATGTAATTTATTGTCCAATGATCCCTTCCTTCCTGAGTTCAGTCACAAGTTCAAGGTTATTTATACGATGATTCTAATTAATTCAATTCCTTAGAAGATATGGATAAGATAAAAAAAAATCGCGAAACTTTTTCATTTTATATGTCTTTTGGAGCTTGACAGACAGACTGGCGGACCAAATAAGTTGCTAGTAATAGTTATCTTCAAATACAAAAAAATCGGCAATTTTTACTTCTCTATATATTATAATTTTTGTTTGAATTTTTAACACTACTAGTTTGGAACCAATCAATCAAAGAACCAAAAGTTTTTGAGCAAAAAATAAAATAATGCAGAATCATACATAAAATGTTGGGTACTAGTATGAATTTACAGTCCAATGTCACCCACCCTCCTCACTGAGGTAACCTCAAGTTCAGGGTTATCTATTTGATGATTTTAATAAATTCTATTTTTTTCTGTATGATTTTCACAGGGAGTTAATTTTAGTTGGTACAAATCTATTAGTGTTCAAACATTAAAAAAATATTTAATATTCAGAAGGGTTAATTTTGTTTATCATAATTCGAGATATATATAAATTCTTTATCCATTGTCTTATCCTTTAAGAATCCTGTAAATAGTTCTGTGCTTTAATTCTAAGATTGTTGTCATCCTTGTTTTAATTCATTTCCATTTTCTTATCAATAATCCATTTTCTTAACTTACATAAAAATAAAAATCACGAAACCTTTGGAGAAAAAAGTTTTTTTTAATCAATAAACCTTTAAAAATAATTTGAATGTAAAGCTAGTTAGAGACATTATCTGTTCTGGCAAGTACAACAATTTGGTGTGACTGTCAAAATGCACAAAATCAAAATAGCAATATTACCTTCTTAATTTTTACAAAGACGAACGTTTTAAAAGATGATGATAGACATGTTACTGCTACTGTTTACTGTTTTTAATCTTACTTAACCTACCCTAACAAAAAAAATCACACTGAAACTAAGTTTAAATTAAAAGCGATTGATTAATTTTTCATATTTGAAATTTGCTCAAAAGAATGAATGTTCATGTAGGAACTAAAAGCATGTAAATCATTTCGGAAATTTTTATAGTGAACAAGGGTGAAAACATACATAAGAAGCGAACCTCCAATAAAATATGGATTGAAGAAGGAAAAAAGTTATGTTCAGTATATGTTCGGTCGTAATATAAAGTGCGAAAAAAAATAAATAGAAGGGTAAGATAACAATAATAGTTGGAGTGGGGGGTGGGGAAGGGGGGGAAAACAAGAAGGCATAAAGGGTACAATAAATGTATAAGTATAGATGTAAAATCCAGTCAACTACCTGGCCCAAGTGGTGGAGATCCTTTTCGTCTTCTAGCAAACTGATTTCTGTTCTTTTGTAGGGAATAGGCTGTGTTTGTATTTCCGACGCTATTAGCTGATTTTAAAAATCCAATGCAAAATCGAGACAGGATCCCCGCCCTGTGAGCAGAATTATATATAGTTCATGGCCCCTCTATTTTTTACTTTGATAAAGGTACAGTTAAAAAATTGTTTTTTCTTTATAATTACACTTTTTATCCATCAATCCCGACAAGCCATAAAGGTGAAATAAGTGTTTTTTAACCCTTTTAGTTTCGAAGCTTCTGGTTTTATATTTTTATCCAATTTTGATTTGAGTGTTTTCTGATATCCTTTATGGTTCCTGGTATGGGGATTTTTAGGAGCCCTCTCCCCCCTCCCCTTCGAAATCTAAATGGTTAAGACAATAGCTGTTAAATTGATGTTCATTCCCAATAATGATTTACAAAATTACGCCTTCTTAAGATTACGAATAGCGGTTAAAATATTTGAACACTCAACTTATTGAACAAATAAATAAAAATTCAATAAAAGTCCACAAGATGTCAAGTCAACGAATAAGGAAACGTTTACAAAAAAAAACTAGCGTAATAAACACAAGGAGGGAGGGGATATCTGGTTGGTCATTACGGTAAAATTTTATATTGTCGTTTTCGTATTCATTGTCTCAATAACTTTGGGGACTTTGTTTTAATTTGTTGGTTCAAAGTTGAGTGTCAAAAAGTTGTAACCACTAATTGTAATCTACAAAAGGGTTTATTTTGGGAATCATCATTGAGGATGTACATTGTACATCATTAACGGCCAATTTATAATCCCTTTAGATCCTTAAATATTGTCCCCTCCCACCCTGAATGCCCCCAGAAAAATCCGAAATTACCTAGGAAATCTTTTACACAAGTTTAAAATTAATTATTGGATTTGGAATCTATTAGAAACTATTAGAAACACGAGTTTTCATTTTCATTCAAACATCCACGGTTAAACTGTGGGATAATTGTTATATCGACATCAGACGACCATAGTAGCGTGCACAGGGTTTTGCTAGAAGGAGGGGGAATTAAGGTCATCCAATAAATTTGGAGTTACGGAGAAGCATAATGTGTGACGTCATAAATATACGTCTAAAGGAAGAATGAGAGGAGGAAACCCCTATAAAAGAGATGGATTTAGATGTTAGACGTATTTTTATGACGTCAGACATAACACTTTCTTTATCTCCCCCTTTCCTTTGAAACCCCCCAAAATCGTAAAAAATCGTGGATGATATTGTAGAGAGGTTTAGCTTTATGGAGGTGTTTTATAGACAAAAAGAGAGGGGGTGGGATACACCTCGTTACAATTTTCAGCCGTTTATCTTGAATAACTGACGAGAAATTTACGTTTCCTTCCATGCTGTTTCTTACAGACAGATGGACAGATTAAATTGTAAAATTGCTTCACTATTGATACTCAATATTAGTTATGAAGTCAATAACTTTTTGTAAATCCCCGATCCCTATTTAGATTAAAATTACTGGTTAAAAAGTCTAATAACTTCTAGTTTAGTAAAACCAAGAATGTTCATAAAACTTTGAGTACCAGTATAATGGGTAACGCGACTGCATTTAATTGCATTATATGCTACTGTTTAGTTAACGAGAGCTTATATGCTAAAACAATTTTGTTATTTCTATGCTATTATTGTGCTAAGTGCTTCACTAGTCATTGATGTTGTGATCCTTGTTTTGTAAATTACATAATACCTTGTTTGCACGTAAATGACCTAAGTATGAATTAGATATAGTTTGTAAATAACATTAACAAATTAATATACCTAACATTAACATATTAACCCTAAACAATCGGAAGAAAGTTGAAGTGTGAAACTGCCCCCTCCCCCCTCAATATTTTTCTGTCTCAAAAGATATGCAAAAGAGAGGAAGCTGTAATTTAATGGCTTTTTGAATGCGTTAATTAGACACAAGTATTTTTTTTCTAAACAGTTTGCCTGTAAACCTTGCTGTGGCATCCATGTTAGGAAAAAAATAGTTCTAAAAATATTAATAGCTTTAACAAATCTTTAAAAGTTGAAAAAATACCCAAAATTTTCCATAATAACATTAACAGATTAAATATTGAATATCATTATTCCTATATTAACCTATTTTTGTTCTACCCATTTTCTTTATTACTTACTTTTATTTTAAAATTTGTTGCTATGCCCCTAGTCTGTAGGGGAAGGCGGGGGAGTTCCTGTAAATTCTGTTTGAAGGGTGGTGATAACCCTCTCCAAAAATGATAATAATCCTTCAAAGAAGCTATGAGAAGCTACATTGTAAAGGAGAACCATATAGGTTAAGCAGTTCGGATCCTTCGGCATATACAGGTATACACCTTGTTACTTTTATATAAGGTTTTTTTCTAGCCTTTTGTGGATGTTGATATCCTTGTTATTGAAGTGGCTGACGGCAATTGAAGCGAAGTAAACTGTAAAAGTTTTCTAACACAGCACACAATAAGAACTTTATTTTTAAACAGAATCATTACTTTATAAGTTAGCGAAGCCAGAACAATTATATTTGTTTGAAACGACCAAGCTAATATCTTTTACATGAGATATATTTTGGAATGATAAAGTAGACTTATTTCTTTTAAATTGGGCTGAGAAAGATTTCTGAAAACTGAATGGTTTTTTATTTTGAAAGTTTTTTTTTATTCCGACGCCTTAATTTGTGGTTGTTTTTATTTTTTTATATTGAATTTGAAATTTGAATGATTTTCTTGACATAAAAATAGCAGCGCAGAATGTCTGTCTCCGAGTATGTAAATAATTATATTGCTAACTAGTGAAGCTTCTTATGGGTCCCAAATTTAAAACTTATTTAGTAAATAGCATTAAAAAAATATTTAAATCTCTTTATAGTGACTTTAAAAAACCGTTGTACAATACAAATAATCAATTAAAGGCCAATACACAGACTAAATCACCAAAGGCAAGCATACATTGTAATTGACAAATAATGATATTAAATTGTTAGTCAAATTTAAAGGCGCTTTAAAAAGCTACAAATATTTTAAAATTCTTTAGAGGAGCTTCATGTTTAAGAAAAAGTTTACATTCCCCTATCAGAAACAATTCTTATTTGGTGTTAATAAAAATGTAAGTGTAAGAGGGTGTGAAATTTGAAGTATGTGTGTGTGTGAGTGTGTGTGTCTTTCTGTGTAAATCAAATTATATCCCCTCCTATTTAAAGTTATTATAAATATATATACACATCTACTTATCAGTCTATCTATCTATCTATCTATCTATCTATCTATCTATCTATCTATCTATCTATCTATATATCTATCTATATATCTATCAATCTATCTATCTATCTATCTATCTAACTATCTATCTATCTATCTATCTATCTATCTATCTATCATCAATCAATCAATTTATTTGTTTGTTTCTGTCTATTTATTTATCAATCTATCAATCTTGCTTTACATTATTAGAGTAAAACACTAGAGGGGGAAGAGGTTAAATAACGAGGACCCTTTGCTATCTTTCATATGGGTCAACGAATAGCGTCGAGAATATTAACACAGCAGAAAGCAATTTGCTAGCTGACAAAAATGGTCCTTAACAGGGGGATTCAGGTATTTGTCTGATTATACAATATACATCTATAGTATAAATTTATTCACCCCTACTGTAAACAAAACATTTTATGGCTGGTATATTCAAAATGGATTAAGGACTTTATGGTAATAGTTATAGGGTAGCTCCGCTTTCTAAATTGTACCTTAATTTTACAAGAATCAATAAATCGGTTCTAACTTACCTAAATGTATGTAAGAGCTTTAGACATAAATTACAGAAAAGCTTTACTTTTAAAAAATAGATTCTCTATTTTTTTTGGATCTGAAGGGATATGATAAAGATGATTTTTCAAACTTAGTGGAGCTTTAGCGGCCCATGCAGATGATCAAATTAGGGAACCTTCTTGTCCTATTATACAGGTATATAGGTAGATAGATAGACATATGTATTGATAGTTAGATAGATAAATAGATTGGCAGATAGTTCGATATATAAATAAAAAGATAGTTAGACAGATAGATAAAGGCCCATGCAGATGATCTAATTTGCAAACCTTCTTGTCCTATAATACAGGTATATAGGAAGATAGATAGACAGGTAGATTGGTAGTTAGATAGATAAATAGATAGATAGGCAGATAGTTAGATAGATAAATAGAGGCCCATGCAGATGATCTAAGTAAGAAATCTTCTTGTCCTATTATACAGATATATAGATGGATAGATAGACAGATAGGATTTAGTAGGTAGATAGTTAGCTAATTATATATATTTAAAATGTAGTTTTATTGGTTTCTTGTTCATTACTTCAGGTCAGGTTAAGCAAGTTGGTACTGTAGACCCGCATGTGTTAAACATATAAAAAATTATTTTCTACTTTTTTAAATATTGGGAGGGGAATCCCAGTTATGATCAAAATTACAGTTTCTGCAAATTGAAATTATTGGTCGAACAGTTTAAACATTACTAGTGTGGAAGCAATGATAAAAGTACCCAACAAAAAATATCACGTGGCTATAAAATTTTGGGTACCAGTTTAAATTTGAATTTATAAATGTCCTCTACATGCCTGGGTAGATAGATAGATAGAGAACTAAAAAAATTGGTACATCGTTTTCTCATTCAGGGGCCATTTCGCCACTATATTCTTAACTTTCTATGGATCCTAATTAATCTAATGTGCGTGGCTCTGACAATCTATCACCTACAGAAAATACACAGGTGAGCTTTTATTTTCCCCCGCTAGTTTTTGCTTACATGGTTTGTCCTTGTTTATAGTTTATAAATATAAACAACTTTTCTGTCGGTCCTTCGGTAATGCAAGTAGATATTCTTATGGAAGTTTGTTTGTTGAAACGTGATTTTTTGTGCTATACTGCTTATGGATGTCGTCATCCTTGTTAATCTATAATTTACTCTGTCTGCCCGTCAGTCCGTTTGTAACGTTATTGGGGAGATGTGATTTTCTGCTGATAAACAACTGAATTTTTTATAAAGATTTCCCGTACCAAACCTAATTGGTCCGTCGGTCTATCAGACATGCTACAAAAAATGTATATTTTGTGTAAAAATACGTTGCCAGTGCTGCCAATAAATCATGGGTCTTTATTTCAAATTGACAGATTGTAAGCCGGGAAACACTTTTGAAACACTTTCCAGCTCAGTAGCAGTAGTCATTTTGAGATGCCAGTGGTTGTTTCCAAAGTGTTTCCCTGTCCACCACTGCCATTTTTATTTAAAGATCGCTATTTGGTGAGCTGCTTTCAAAATGGGCTCACTAGAGGCATCGGCAGTGGCATCGCTGGGATTTAAAGATCATGTTTTATTTCTAGGGACCTAACAGGATGTAGTTTTGAAACAATGAAGTTGGTCACAACCTTTGCTCCGGAGCTACCACAATTCAAGGTAATATACAAGTAACAGGATGTTTGTGTGTCTGTATGTCTGTCTGTGTGTAGAGAAGTTCAGCTTATACCAACAAAGAAATTAATTCGGAAAAAATCACGAAACCTATACGAAATTTCAGCTATCGTTTTACTCCACACTTCCCCTTCCTATGAGGCCTCTAGGGGTGAGTGAAATATATATTATTTGATTATAATTATATAAGAAGGTTATTCTTTTAAAAAAACTCTTTCCCCCACCAAAAAAAAATAATTTTTCTTTTCAAATCGAAATGGGAGGGGGGAGGGGGCGATTTTTCTCCTCTCACTTTAAGTGCGACTAGAGGCTTCTGGGGGGCGTAGGCGCTAGGATTATATAAGTGAAACCGCCAAATTATGATTATGATCCCTTATGCAACTCTAATGCAACCTATGAATAAATAATTTTACAAACAAATATTAATGGATGTAGAATATACGTGGACATTATTACAGGGGAAAGATTTTCCTCAATTTTGGTTGATGACATTGACTTCATTTATTGGTCAATTCTTTTATCCAGTAGGAGGGGAGGGGTTGGGATAAAGTTGAAGGACGGGGGAGGCGGGACGTTATATTTGCCTGCTATAAGTTTCACTTTATTAGATAACATGCTTATAACATCAAACTAGAAATAATTCTATAAAAATATTATTTAGACAGATAAATTGATTGATTGATAGATGTATGAATTAAATATAAAGATATTATATATATAGTACACGTAGAAACATTGGAGGTTTCTCTTTAAGTGCCTAGCAATCACAGAACCCTCAAACCCTCTCTCGTTTGATAGTGTTATTTTAGGTTATATTTGATTCTAGATTATAACGAGTTCGCGTTAAGGGTTTGGCATAAAAAAAAACTACCCCAATCAGTTTTTATCAATCAGGAAGGGGTTATCTAAGATCGCTTGGTAATTTGGCATAAAACACCTTTTTTTCATTTTTCATACACAAAACGGATTGTGTATGTAAATTAACCAGCAAAAAGAAAGTTAATATTTGCCCCTATCCTTTAAAAAAGCTGTTTCTTAGATTTTTTAAGGAGGGGGAGGGGGGGGTAACTAACTCCTAGATTCTAAGGCAGATTCACTAGTTCCAATATATAAAGAAGTAAGGTTTTTGTCTGCAGCATAGGATTTCAATAACTACTGAACTGATCGATTTTTCTATTATAAGAGTGTTTCACATATGAGGTTCGAATTTATTTTAGGTTTATTTATTTATAATATATTGCTAGGGGTGAAGCCGACGGTAAAGAAAATAAAGTATTATCTACCTGACAATTTATTGCAAATTGTTTCCGGTCCATTAAGTTATTATTAATATGTAGATATGTTAATATTGATATCTATGAATACATTCAAGATTATTATTATCCTTTTTGTGGAATTTTAATATTAGTGCATAATAAGAAATACTTTTTCTCCTTTTGGCACATTTTTTTTAGTAGCGAGGCTACTCTATAATTTGAAATGTCCGTATGTCCGTCTGAAATGTTTTGGGGGGAATGTGATTTTCTCGGCTCCTATTCAAGAAAGGGAGCCGATTTTTTTTACATTTTACATATTTCAACAAAGTTTCGTCAAGATTTCCTCATTGGTTGGGGGTGTTAGACCGATTTCTATTAATTTTAAAAAGGTTTCATGATTTATTTAATCAAATGTAGTGTTTATTTTTTGTGATACTGCTTTATAATTCCTCTGAATGACCGTCAATAACTTTCGAGCTTCGCTACTTATAGACAAACAGACAAAGTGTTTTATAGAGCTAATGTTTTGGTCATTAAAATACAGAGAAGGATAAAATAAATGATACAAAATTCTAAAATAAATATGTACATGTTTTTGTAGCAAAATCGAAGGATCATATTAGTTTTATGCTTGTGCAGGGTCACGTTCTGATAGACAGACGAACGACAAATTGAATTGTATAGTAGCGTCGCAACTAAAATAATACTTTCTTAGGGTGAAGATACGCCAACCCCTCGCCAACTGGAAAAAATAATCAAACATCTTGAAGTTGACGGAGTACAACGGTAAGGGTACATTTTTCAAACACATTTCTCGTATTGTAGTTTCAATGGTCTAATGATAGTTTCAATGCCAGAAAATTGCAGAACATTGGTCAAAACAAATATTACTAAAAGCTAAGAAATGTTTTTCCAGTATGGCTTCGAAAACGATAATATCCACTAGGTTAGAACCGGTTCTAAACCATACTGAAAAATTATGTATCGTCTTATGTCCATTTTTTACGAACATAAAAATGTACAATCATAATATTAAAACCTGTTTTGTTAACCTGTGCCTTCGGCATATGTTTATTCTTATAATTGTACATTTTTATATCCGCGGAGAGCTGTTTATTATACGATAAGAGAAATAACTATTATTAATTTCATTAAATCGTCTAGAATTTCGTTGTGAATATATATATAATCAAAATAGTTTTGTATGCTAAAAATTCCTTTTAAGAATAACTAATATTCGATCCATCTACGGTAATTAATCTATCTATTTTCTGAACTTGTATTCTTTGACTGTTTATAAAAATGCAAGAAAAAGGAATAAATAGGGAAAAAGTGCCAGGAAAATGTCCTAAAATACCAGTATTTTCTGAGACCTTAAGCTTCAGACAAAATAACAAAACACCTTGAGATTGTAGAATGATGAAAAGCAAAATAGTGTAATCAACCTTTCTCTCTTTAAAAATATGGGGCTGAGGAGATCCTCCATTTATTCTCCATTGTCCTATCCCTTAAGATCCCTGGTTATTATGCAATTATTATGAAGAAGGTCCTTGTGCCAACTCATTCAAAGGTGTTCATTCGTTTCCGCTCATTTATAATTATCACAAAACAAGGATGACAACATCCATAAGTATCAACAAAAAAACATGGACATGGAGATCTAAAGAACATTTAATGATTTGTTAAAATCCAGAATAAAAATGTAATGAAAAAAATCACGAAACCTTTTCACACATTTTTATAACTTTTGCTATTTATATTATGCTGCATGACTGACAGACAGACGGACAAAGTAAATTGCATACTAGTTATTCATTTGTATTGAGAATTTGCCCAAAAAAATTAGCCGTTTATGTTGAATAGTAACTGAGAAAATCACATTTAACCCATAGAAATTATAGAGTAGCCTCGCTACTGAAAAGTATCTAGGGAAATGCTCATTGGCAAGAAGAATCTTTACAAAAAATTCAGTCGTGTAACTTCTTTTACCCCCAAAATGTTTTTGACAGACATACAAACAGACTTTTATATAGACAGACTTGCAGACAGACATCCTGACAAACTAACACACAATTAACATGCTGGCGGTCAAACAGACAGAATTACTGACGAACATACATGCAAAAGGACATACGGACAAACACAAAGAAAGGCTTTCGGACGGTAAAACTGACGGACATACCTACGGACATTTAGCTTCGCTACTATAGAGGTTGTTCTGCGGCTGTGAAGAAAAGCCTC
>LS053999.1:3578-14797 GCA_900241095.1 Acartia tonsa | reverse complement strand
AATGTGTTTATATTTAGGAGGAGAGATGGGGTCACACTTCACCTTTGGACATCATTTACACACACACTCTAGTAATGTGTTTATATTTAGGAGGAGAGATGGGGTCACACTTCACCTTTGGACATCATTTACACACACACTCTAGTAATGATACTTCAGGTATGTTTTGCTCCTACATTTTTAATGTTTAGTTTTTTACTTTGCCAAATTTTTACTTTTTAACTTGGTATCAAAGGGATGGCAGGACGATAAATAATCATCCCAATTCTTATTCGTAAAACTGTTTATTACTCTAGTAACAAAAGTTTAAGATTAACATTTTCTTATTTGTTGGCTTAACAACTTTGGGAACGTTTTATTGAATTTTGATTAGATGATTTATCAAGTTGAGTGCTCAAGCGTTTTAATAACTTAGTATTAATTACAAAGGGAATTTATGTATAATAATTGGGGATGTACATCAATATATCTTCCATAGTCTTATCCTTTTAGATCCCTGGCGATACCTTTAGTTTGTTGTCTTCTCGATCCCCCAAACAAAGCCTAAATAAAAAAAACAATAAAATAAAATATATATGTATTATAAATAATTTTGATCTTTTATAGTACCTGGGATGTCTAGTGGCGGGCACAGTATGTACGGCTCCCTCTCCTATGTACCTCATTCATCCAACCCTGCGGGGGTAGGGGGACACCACCAGCAACAACCCAGCTCCCTGCAGGGGGGAGCTCCTCCCCCCGTGTCTCCGTACAATAAGTCAGTTGTCCCGGGCGGACATCCCATTCCCTCACCAGGAAAGATACTTTAATTAATTTTTGGCGGCTTTTCTTAGGGGTTAGTTAATATTTGGTAGAGAAAAAGGGTAGCCCCTTGGGGGTTGGACATAAAGAAAAAATATCCAATAATTTTTAGAATAAGATAGGTACCTAGGTAGTAATTTTTAAAAAATGTTGTATGTATAAAATTTATCCAATGAGTTGCATTTAAAAGTTCTAAAACGTCCATGAAATATCAATTAAAGTATCTGTGACTGTAGGAAGCCAACAGCCCCCAGGGTCTGCAGGACCTGTGCTGCCGCCCCGACCAAGCACTCACATGTCTGCGGGGGCCGCGGCTGGTATGTTCTATCATCAAAGCAATAATGGGTCACCCAGCTGAAACCTAATTCTTTGCTTTAGGTAGGATTTTCATTTTGCTATGCCTTTTTGTTTTAAATAAAGGCATATAGTTTTCACTTCTTCCAACAATCCTTGAGTAGATATAATTTTCAGCCAATTGATTGTCTGATTAAGTTTTAGTATAGGATGTATGACTGAACTTGTTTGTCTGTTTCTATTAGATTTTGCTTATCTTTGCCTTTTTTTCTTGGGATATTCTATTTGTTTGAAAATAATTTGCAGATGTTCTTTTGGGTTTGTATGTCTATTCATAAAAGAACGGAATTTTTTTTCATTTCAAAATCTTGTTTACCTTAGTTATTTTTGTAAAATATTCAATAAATAATATTTGTTTCAGATGCAACTGTTCAAAAGACCCCTAACAGCCAACATTTGTTTAAATCATAAACCAGAGATTCTTTGCACATCATCATCCTTGTTAATAACAAACAATTTCAGAAGAAACAAAAATATTCAAAAAATATATATTTCCAGTATGGCTTGGAAACTGATCAATATCCGCTGGATTAGAACCGGTTCTGGGCCATACTGAAAAGTTATTTTTAGCATCGTATTACAGACTATTTTCCACGAATAATAAAATAAAAACCATAAAATCAACACCAGTTTTGTTAGCTCGGGCCTACAGCCCATCGGGCCTAACATAATTGGTATTAATATAAATTTTCAATTTAATATCTGCGGAAACCTGACTATAATACGATCCGAAAAATAACTACCTATTATTTAAATGATAAATCTCTTATATACCTAGCATTTGAATTTAACAAGCTCATAAATGTTTTAAGTAGGTTTAATATTAAAATTAAAGGCATTTAGTTAGTTAATATAATAATAATATAAGAGGTTCAATTTTATGTTCTAAATATTCTTATTTTATTTAAAATCTCTGGTTAAGCACTGAAAAGTGGACATTCTATGAAATATATCATGTTGATTTCTCTGTAATTTACATAATCTTTCTCATAAAAGGTTCCCCTAAATATTGCGAGGCTGATTAATTATAAAGAAATAAAGCAAAGACGAGTATGCACGAACCAAAGCAAGTGATTCTAATCACCTTCCAGCAGTGATTACAAATGTTTTTTTTGGTAAATATACAAGGGTTATGATTAATATCGTTATATCAATTTTAAAAAAAATAAGTTTCAACATGGTTTTATATGAAAAAAACCTTTAAATGTTAGGCATTTTATATCATCAAATGTTTTGTTGAGTTCAAACTGCTGTGTCAGAAAAGTAAACTTTTTCAATGAAACATGTTAATTTAGAAAAAGGGATGGTATTATTATGTTTTGGTGTTTTATTTTATTTTAACCTTTGAACTCAACAAAACAATTGATGATATTTCATAAAAAAAACATGGTGAAACTTAATTTTTTTAGTTGGTATAACTTTATCAAACATAACCCCAGTATATACCTACATAAAAAAATATTTAGAATTACTGCTAAAAGGTGATTAGAATCACTTGCTCTCGTTCGTGCATAGTCCCCTTTATCTTGCAAACCTCCCCCCGGCCCTAATAACTCCCTCTAAACTTGTTTTCAAAGTTGTTGCGTATATGATAATTATGTAATACATGTTAATGTGATGTACTCATATGAGTGGTAAAGTAGCATATTATTATATTAGTAGAATTTATAGATGATGTTTAAGAAAATGCCATTTCTCAAAGTTGTACGTGGTCATACGCAACATTGGAAGGGTGACGCAAATTTTAGATCTCCGTTTTCGCGGTTTGAGAAAAATGCATAAATTAAATAATACTTTATTGCTAAAATTGATATATGAAATTTGCGTCACCCTTTAATATCGCGTATGGCCTTGTACGACTTTGAAAACCGGCATTTTAATACTTCTCACCAATTTATATACCATAGGGTACACTATAATACACACAGTACACACTCCTCTGTGGGACATGAGTTTCAACTCTGTGAAAGAACCCTAGTATATATACCATAGGGTACATCATAATACACACTTCTCTGTGGGACATGAGTTTCAACTCTGTGAAAGAACTCGAGTAAATATACCATAGGGTACACAATAATACACACAGTACACACTCCTCTGTGTGACATGAGTTTGAACTCTGAGAAAGAACCCTAGTATATATACTATAGGGTACACCATAATACACACAGTACACACTTCTCTGTGGGACATGAGTTTCAAATCTGTGAAAGAACTCAAGTAAATATACCATAGGGTACACAATTATACACACAGTACACACTCCTCTGTGGGACATGAGTTTCAACTCTTTGTAAGAACCCGAGTAAGGGTATATACCATAGGGTACACCATAATACCCACTGTACACATTTCTTTGTGGGACACGAGTTTCAACCCTGTGAAAGAACTCGAGTATATATACCATGGGGTACACCATAATTCACACAGTACACACTTCTCTGTGGGACATGAGTTTCAACTCTGTGTTGAACCCGAGTATAGGTATATACCATAGGGTACACTATAATACACACAGTACACACTCCTCTCTGGGACATGAGTTTCAATCCTGTGAAAAAACTCGAGTAGGGACAGATATACTAGTGATTGTTGTTTCTAACTATGCAATAATAATTTTAAATTCAATTAAGAACAATCCACACAGTTGTTCACATATAGCTTGCTATAAACACGGAGACGTCCAAGCTTTTTATTTTAGTGGGGGCAAAATGAGGGGTTTCAAAGGTTTGATGGGGAATAATTTAATGCATCTTTTTAGAAAAAATTTGAGGAGGGAAAATGAGGGGTTTCAAAGTCTGAGGGGATAATCAATAACAAAAAAAAATATGTTTGAAAGTGTTTGTCTTTGAAAGGATAATTTAATGTACAATCTCAATTACAATAAACAAAATTACCACTCGACTCCTGAAGATTAATATGATTAATATTTCCACTTTATTGCAGAACATGAAATTCTGGTGTAACATCCAAGCAATAATATATCCTTGCTTTTAAGAAGAGTTGAAACTTCGAAAGAGAGGGAACAATGGGAAGTTAATTACACTACTCCTCAAAGTTTTATAATAACGTTTTCTTATTCGTTACCTATAAACTTTGGGGACTTGGTGAATTTTAATTGGTATGTTTAAGATATGGGTTCAAACGTTTCAACCACTAATTAATCTATAAAAGGGGTAATTTTATGTATCATCATTAGATCCCTGCTTTTTACCAGAGTTGAAACTCGTGTCACACTGGGAAGGGATGTGGAACACCACTATGTACCACAACATAAATGATATTCATATAAAATACATTATTTATATTAGTTTATTAATAGCATAGTACAAATTAAATATTTCTAATTCATTTTAAAATAAAATGTTTATATTTTTGGTTGCATTACTTTTGGTTTTAGTATAATTCTGATGTTTTCAAAGGACAAAACTCTATTGAACTTCAATTATCTCTACAATTCCTCTAGAATATAAACAGATAAAAAGTATTTAAAATTAAGCCAACAAGCGAAACTTAAGTAAAAAGTGTAAATAAGATAAATCTATAAAAGTGAATCTCACTCTAAAAATAAGAAATATCTAAAATCAGATATTTCTCCAAAAAGCAGATTTAAATAAAAATTATTGCCAAACGTAAACACCATGCGCAGCGCATACTATGATACTATGTTAAATGTTTTGTAATTTATTTCTATGTTTAATGTTTGTTAAAATTATATTAAACAACTTGGTGATATCAAGAATGAAAGCAAGGAACGGACGCTTTAATATTTTGGTTTTCTGCGGATTTTTTTTTTGGATTGACAGATTTTCTTTTTCAGTACGGCTGGATTAGAACCGGTTACTAGAAAATAAATCAAATATGAAAATTCGCCAAAAAGTCAAAACATTAAAGCGTCTTTTCAGAAGTGTTAAAAAATTAGTTTAAAGTACATATCATGAATATTAATATATTAATTATAATCATACATCGATGGACAGTAATAAAATGCTGTTTCTCGAAGTAGTACGCGGCCGTACGCAATGTTGGAAGGGTGACTCAAATGTTTTCGCGACTTTATTTACTAAATTTCTCTATAAGATAAAAGCTATGATTGCTGGATTATCTAATTCGCTTTGTTAAAAATGATTATTTTTCAAATCGCGATTACTAATATCTGAAATTTGCGCCAAACTTCCAACATTGTGTATGACTGCGCACGACTTCTAGAAACGGCATATTACTACTGTCCATCTATAATCATCCATCAACATACACACACATGCAGTCTGAGGCTTTCTAATTCTCACAGGGAGCAACCAAACATTGAAATCCTTCATTCAATTTACCATCCTATAAAGAGGGTTGTTTTTTTCGCACAATTCCTTTAAGTTGGGTGTTGGGTTGTAGTTAAATGCTTTTAATGAGACATGAGTAAAGCTGTTCTTAATTATTGACCATTTGGTTATGAATAAGAACACTTTGACTTCATCAGAGCATTTGACTATAACCCAACACCTAACTTTACGGACTTGCGCGAAAAACGACGCCCTTTAAAACAAAAACATCAGATTTTCACTCTCAAACCTTTGAAACCTCTCATTTTATCCCATTCAAAAAAAAGCTTGGACGTCTTTGCAACAAAGGGTCAGTCATTATGAATCATTCATTTTAATTTCAACCCATAAAAAGTAATTCATAATGATAAACATTTCGTTTTTTTTATTTGTTTTTTAACTTGTGAATTTTTTTAGGATAAGATTTTGAAACAAAATATTTTTTTGTTCATTTTCTTAACCATGAAAAAATTAGGCATTATTTGAATCAATTGAATTGTATTTAAAGATTTCTGAAGTCATAATAATGTTTATTTTTATTTCTTTCTGAGGTGTTAAGGTGCCAAAATTTCATTTATTTGAAAATTTCATAAATTGTAATTAAGTAAACAATAGATTCTTGGGAAAATTTGTATTTTTAGAATAGTTGAAAAATATTAATTTATGTAAAAGATGTAGTTGTATTATGATCTCTAAAAATTTTATCATTAAAAGTAGTAAAAGTTTTTTTTATATATAATACATAATATTAATATGAAATACATGAAAAAATAATAATTGACACAATAAATTATTATCAATGTTGAATAATGTTTTTATTGCATTTAGATGTAGATTAAAATAATCGGTGAAAAAGTTTGGACACTATTAATTTGTACAGTTTTTTTGGTGTCCTAATTATTCTAGCTTTGTTGTATTCTTTTTTGTAGAGTAGAAAGGCTTTTTTTGTCTGTAGCTTAAGATTTCGATAATTAACTTTCTCGTATTCATTCGAAACCGATTTTAATCTGTTGGATTAGAACCGGTTCTCAGCCAGGCAGAAAATTTGGGTGTATTGTATAATATTATATCATCCAGTTTTTTCAAATAAAAAATGTACAATCATAATATTAAAACCAGTTTTGTTAGACTGTGACTTTAGCATCTAGGGGCAAAAAACAGGTTTTAATCTTATAATTGAACTTTTTTTATATCCGCAGAAAGCTGTTTATAAAACGATACGATAAATAACTATTCCCTACCTTTTCGAATCCAACACTCCTAGATCCTAAAGGCACAGTCGCTAATGTATGTATATACTGAATGGATTTATAACCCTAGATGGCCAATCACACATAATTAACCGTCCAAGTTAGAAAAGAAATTTTAGCAGATGAAGACTTATTTTTAAAATTTAGTTGAATGGATTCAATTTCATAAATAGAGATAATCTAGAGACACCTTGTCTAAATCAGCCAATAGAAGAATAGTGAAGGTAATAAGAATAAAGCTAGCTTTCTAAAAATTAACCCGTCAAAAAAATTCATCGCGTAATTTCTTAATTATATCTCGTACATAACAAATAATAAACAATGGTTTATGTCTGCTTTTCAGTTTGACGAAATATGGCGTCAGATGGACCATCTATATATACTATGTCTATTAATCAGGGATCCATGGATGGTTTGGTCTACACAAGGTTTTCTCTTACATGGCTCTAAAGGGATAAGACAATGGCAGATCTACATCCCCAAAGTTAATACACAAAATTACCCTTTCTGTAGGTTACAATTAGTGATTGAAACACTGAGTTTAATGTACAAACCAATAAAAATTCAATAGCAGTCCCAAAAGTTGTTGAGCCAGCTAATAAAAAAACGTTATTATAACAATTTGGGGACTAGTGTAATAAACAGCCCATTGTCCTCTCCCTCTCTATGAATCTTCTACCAACTTCATAAATTGGATCACATACACCCAGTAGACCAAGATCATACGTAAGTTTAAAAGTACAACGGCAATTAACCACAAAAATACTGCTTTTGTTTCAACGATCTCTTTGATTTGAACATTTAATTAAATAAACCTTTTTTAAGTTTGTAAAACTCTACAAAGTACAAAATACATACTGTACAAAGTCGGAACCTGCATTAACCCCCCACTCCTTAAATGAGCTTTCCTTAACTTTTGACCTTGGTTACGGCTTGACCAATACACATTACCTTCATATTGTTCATATAATTCTACGAGTTGTATTAGCTTAAACATTCACCGTTTCTGCATTTTAAACATAGACGCATAATTAAAATAATTAGGAAGAAATTTTCGCGATTTTAATTTCGGTTTGTAATAATTTTAATAAGTGGAGTTTATTTCTTTCTAGTGTAATTTTCTCTCAGTTCCCCTACATAAAAATACTTTAAACATTCCATAGAACTATAGAAAGCTTTACTGTAAAGTATGAGCAAGTGTTACATTAATTTATCATTTATTATTTTTTATTTTAGTTGGCTTGGATGAACACTGTAAATGAAGACAAAACCCAAAGCTAAATGTCTTGTACTCTAGTCATATAGTTTAGTTTGTTCTTACTCTTTTGTGAATAAATGTGACTTAAACATTTTCCAGGATGTCTTCGAAACCGTTTGATATCTGATGGATTAGAACCCAGTTCCCAGCCGTACTGAAAGTTTATGTATTGTATTGTAGACAACTTTCCAAAAAAAAAAAATCATAAATTAATACCAGTTTTTGAGCCTGGACCTTCGGCCCCTTGAGGTTAAAGCAACTCATTTAATCTTAAAAAAATTCCTTTTATTATAAGCGGAAAGCTGTCTATAATGCGATGCGATCATAACTATTAAACACAGTTTGCTTTTTTGATAAAAACTATAGCAACTTTTTGTTAGTTATGAATTAAGTGATCCGTTAAAATATTATTATTTTCAATGAAGTTAATATTTTATAAAATGATGTTCTTCCATAAATTGTCATAATAGTTATTTCTCGCATCGTATTATAAACAGCTTTCTGCTGATATAGAATGTACAATTATAAGATTAAAACCAGTTTTTTTGCCCGTGCCTTCGGCACCTCGGGGCTAAAAAAACTGGGTTTAATCTTATAATTGTACATTTTTTTATTCGTAGAAAGCTGCATATAATACGTTTCTAGACATAGTTTTTTCATATGGATTAGAACCGGTTCTTATCCACCGGATTCGAATGAATACGAGAAATGAAATTACCTCTTCTTAAAATTACAATTATTAGTAGAAAAGTTCTGATAATGTTTGTTTGAACCAACCAATCAGGATTTAATAAAAAGAACCCATAGTTTTTAGTCAACGAATGAGTGAACGTGTTTATAAAATAGTTGGGACCAGTTTAATTTACCAGGGAGGGAGGTGACATTGGGGACAATAGTCCCCAAAGTTTATTATAACGTTTTCTTATTCGTTAGCTTATCAACTTTGGGGACTTCTGAATTCTGATTGGTTGCTATGATTCATTAAGTTGAGTGTCCAAACGTTTCAACCACTAATTGTAATTTACAGATGAAGTAATTTGTGCATCACCATTGGGAATATATATCAATTTATCGGCTTTTGTCTTACCCCTTTTGATCCCTGATAATTTACAGTCCACTTTTGTAGAATCAAATATAAAAATCAGGGATCGACAGCAGTGCTTTCAGACGTATATACAGATAACTACATGCCTCCCTTTTTATAAGGACCCTTTATGTCTGCTAGCAAATTGTTTTATGCTACTTGGCTGTGTTAATATTACCAACACAATTGGTTGATTTTTAAAGACCCAATTGAGAGTCGGTACAAGATTATACGGTTATTAAATCCCTTCCCACTTCTAGTGTTTTACTTTAATAGGTGATTTATGCTGGCTGCGACTGGAAGTAGCCTCAGCTGATTCTTCCTCCAAGCTACCTTTTTTTCTCGAATCCGCGCGTCTGTCTAAGCTGTCTGAATAAGTATAGGCTACAGCTACTATGAAAGCTGCACGACCGACTAAGATAAAACAAGAAGCATATAAAGGAAAAATAATAAAATATTCTTTTTCATGATGAATTAAACAATTTCGCCGTTTTTGAGATCTTTGTTTACATTTTCATCTCTCCCTGGTTTGTCAGATGTCCTTCCCATTGAATATGAAAATGAATTATGAAGCTTTACAAAATTGAATTAAAATTAAAATCTGTTGTTTAAATGCAAACCTTTTCATCTATATAAAAGGACGCTATACAATCTATTTTACTACGGGTTGCGCCCCTAGCATCTATTGGCTCTATATTCGAAGGAAAATAACCTAAACATCTCAAGTGTTAGGTCGATCATATACTTTATTTCTATTATTTGGAAGTAAAACATTTTTTGTGGGGATAAAACCAAATATTCTTATTTGCCAATTTAAGTTGGTTAGTAACTGCGAATCAAAGATTGAGTAAAGTCATACATTAATGTGATTCAAATTATTCTAAACCTCAATAAAACTTTCATACAATTTTCAAATCGTGTTCTTTTAACAATTCAGTACAACAAATTGAATCTCTCATATTGCCAGTAGATTACCTAAAAGCATTGAGGAGTTCGATCAATTTCCATTGATCACCGACTAGACCTAATATCATAGCCTTGAGGGTTATGATTTGGGACTGTAATTACAATGGTACCCAAAGTTTATAACCACATTATCTTATTCGGAAGGTCAAAAACTTTGAATACTTTTATGAAATTTATTGGTTGGATCATAGTTAGTACTCATACTATTCAACTAATTATTTTAGTATACCAAAGAGGTAATTTTGTTCATGTATAATTCATATGCTAGTTTAAAGGCAAAACGACTTTTTTTCAAATCCTTAACTAACTAACTTTTAGTTTTTATAACAAATTTCTAGATTTTTAAAAATGGTTGAAGTTTAATGATGTCCTCCATACATAGTTTCCTTACTTATTGTCAGGTAATTTTTTTTTATTTTAAGCAAATTTCTTATTTTATTTTGTCATTTTGTTTTTTAATAAAAAATGCTGCAAAATAAGTTTTTTTTTTAAGTTGAAATATTCCACACTGCAAGTAGGAATATAGGAGCTTCTTATATATTTATTTTTTTGGGGTGGGGGGGGGGGGGGGGGGGGGGGGGGGAGAGGGGGGAAAGGTTAAAATCTAGTATATTTTTAAAAATAATCCGGGGGTGATTGGTGGGAGTTGTAAGGGCCCCTTCTTGGAGTCTTTATTTGTATTCATTTTGTTATTAAATGCTTTGCTTATATCAAAGTGACATATATTAGTACGGAATATAACATTATAAGAAATATGATGAAATTAATAAAAATATAATATACTTAGTGATTAATTAAATTAAATAATTATTAAAAAGTATGTAAAAAGTTAAAAATTATGTACAGTACAAACACAATTCTTCCTGTTTTATTATCTAACTATTTTACCAGTTACCCAAGACATAATTAATTTTTTTTACAGACATAAAATTTTTATTTTCTTTCTTAACTGTATTCTATTTATATAGGTTTGATTTTGATAATTTTGTAATTGTTATTGACTAAACAAGAGCTAAAAAAAAAATACTCCATTCTGCAAGCAAGAAGGTCCAAGCTTTCTTTAAAGAGGGGGAGAGGGGGGCAGAAGTTATGTGTTTTATGACACCCCAAAGTTTTTGTGGTGAATGGTAAAATGTTATATATTTTTCAGAATACTTTTTTCTGAGGGGGGGGGGGGGTTTGTAACC
>LS053989.1:2696-17361 GCA_900241095.1 Acartia tonsa | reverse complement strand
CAAAATTTGAAATCGATAGGACAATTCTAACATGGCTAAATTAACGAAAAAAGCTATCCGTTACGGACGGACGGACGGACCGACCCTAATTATAGAAAAGCTTCGCTTTTAAAAATGTCCCATACATTCGGTTAATTGGGCGTTCAAATAGGACCTAGTGGAAGTTAGAATCAGTTGAGAACAAAATCCTAGTTGTTCCATCATGCAAGATATGGCCATTTCATAAATTCAAGTTAAATTACACTAAATATCCTAATACAAACTTCACTCTTCTCTCAATTTTCATTTGCAATGTCTAAAATGTTAAATCCAACAACTTTGTTAATAACCTGTTATCAAAGAGCTTTCCAAAAAGGGCTTTAAAGTTCATGTAGCTTAAATAGTTTTTACTTTGAATGCACAATCGGTAACTGGACAAAGTGTCTTAAAAATCGGCCATAAAAATGTGGGATTATCCAAATCTTTTTTTATGGGTTTTCTTTCCCACTTATCCTCTCATCTCCCTTATTTTTATGACGTCACATGGCTGATTTTTTAGACACTTTGTCCAGTTACCCCAATCGTCCAAATGTATAGGACAAAGTTTGGTTGAAGAGGGGTGTGTTATAGAAATAGAAAATATAGTTTTTTTATGCTCTTTGTCTTATATTTTAGGTTTTACTTATATAGATAAGCTTCTGAATAGGGAACGTTGTGTCTGTCCATCCTTACTATATGATAGGTTTTACGGTAACGATTATAGAGTTGCAAAGCTTTCTATATCAAACCTAACATCATATATAAACTAACATTTCTAAACTAAATTTCTAACAAATTTATTTAGGCGAAGTCTCCTCTGTTGTATAATAAACAAATAAGTTATGCTTAATACCTACGATTTGCCTGTTAATTTTTCAGTGTAATTAAACAGGCACAAAATTGATATAGAATACGTGGATATTTTGACACATGGGAATTTATGTCGTCAATTTAGATTGCTAATAAAGTCCTCAAATGTTGGTTAATACGATCCTCCATGATAAGAGGAGGGGATGGGGGTAAAGTTATGAGGGGGAATGGGAGGTATCGTTATATTAGCCAGCTGGCAGAAATATTTTACTAGGGTATGCGAGAATCTCTAATATAGTAAACACAATTATCAGGGAAGTTTAGTAAAAGTCTAATAGAAATTTAAGGCTATAGGGCAGGGAAACCCGACATCCTCCCCCCTTACTAACAAAAAAAAAGTTGTTGAGGGGGATTGTTTTAGGGTAAAGTAGTTATAAAAGAACGGACAACACTATCATTACCGACAACAGACCTAAGGTCAGACTAATACATAGAGACAGACATAAACCATCATATAGTAACTAAGAAAACATAATTGACATAAACATAATGAAAACGCCTGAAAATTAAATCATGGTTTCACAAAGTAATTATAGTATTTTTTAGATTTAATCATTTTAGAAATGTGAAAAAATAATATTTTCTTATAAGACGACATTTGCTTCGAAATCAAACATCCTTTCCACTGTATTTTAAAGAGCTGTTATCGATATCTTAACCCTTACCTAATAATCTTATAACTTAAAGTATTAAGGTTTTTTCCTGTGGCTTAAGATTTCAAGAAGTATTGAACCGTTTAGATGGATTTAGGTTATTTTTCAAAATCCTCTCTACCCCTTCGAATACAAGGCATCTATAAAATAGGGGTGGAGCCGCTAGTAGATTTTACAAGGTAATAATAGCGCAACTAGGGTTCATCTGTCCGTCCGTCCGTATTAATGACAGAGTAAGTTAACGAAAATTAGATTTTTTCTTGTCTATGAAAGATATTCATTTTTTAGTAGAATTAGCAGCCGGGCTGCTTTATAGCAACAAAAACATTCCCACGACCTAAGAGAAGCTGCTCTGCAAAGGAGAACCATATCAGTTCAGCAGTTAGCGAGATTCTTCAGTGCAAACAGACACAGAATCCTGTTACTTTAGGAATATAAATGTAGAAGTCTAAACAAAATCTAAATTTGTTGCAAAACTTTTAAAATACAGGATACTGTTTGAGGACATTAGGACTTTCTGGTATCGATTATATAAAGGCTGCGCTTCTTAATTCGTGACTAATTGTCATACATCATGCAAACTTTGAAATCGATAGGACAATTCAAACAAGTTTAAATTAAAGTAAATAGCTAACCGTTCTGCTTCGCTTTTAAAGAATGGGAAAAATATTTTATTTAACATATATTTATTTATCTTTTATCACCACAAACAAGTAACATATTTAAATCAACAGGTTTCAATCTAATATAGTAGCACCAAAGAATTAAGCTTCACATAATATAACAATATTAGTTAAATAAATATCTTTAACATTTAATAATAATGCCCTAAAATCTAACTTAGTTACAGTTATTTAAACATAAAAATTGAACAATTCTGATTTAGTTTGTTAATAACAGGTAAAATACATATTCTTAATAATTCACAAAAATTTTCATGGACGGAATCTTTAAAGCACTTTAATTCACTTTCTTTGTTTCTTTCTTTAATCAAAAATAACTTCATTAGTTATGTTCTTTTAGTATATGTATAAAAATAAACTTTTTAAATTTTCAAAATAAATATATCTTGGCCTAAAATGACTTCTTTTTTTAAATTAAGAAGAATTATTATCATTATATTTATAGTTATGATAATAATGTGGATAGTATTGATTATTATATTTTAATTTCTATGGTCATAACGCCAGACACGGACTATCCATAATAAAACTGTTGGTATAACTCTGAAGCGTGGCTAGTTGGCGCGAAGCGCCCGCGTTATTTGTTCTGCTGGCACTGGTTTGCTGTAAAAAATGCGACTTGCTCGACTCATTGTTGTGACTATGATATCTGGTAGACTTACTACTGCTGCTACTACTGCTGTTGGGGTTGTAGCTGAGATGTTGAGATGTGTTATTTGAGTTGTAGGTAGTGTGTGTTGTTGTTGAGGACGTGCTACCCGTTGGGCCATGGGTGCTAGAGGTTCTGAAAATAAAAAAGATAATTAAAATTTATAATAATTTGAATTTTTATGAGGATTCTAAAATTATTCTTTTAATGCTTACTTCAAATCTACATAGTCACAGAAGAGTGCATAAGGTTTAACAAGGGGGGGCGGGAGGGGAAGGTTGGCAGCTTTTTCCGTTTCCAATTGTAAGGGGAGTGTTGACACGCCCCCTTCCCTACAACCCCTCTAGCACATTTTTGTTGGTTATGGGCCCTTGATTGAAAAACCGCCCAAGACCATTTAACTTTCCTGAAAATTGTGTTTGCGATATCTTTGAAATTTATTTTAATATTGCGTAAAAGATTAATGATTCTTTTCTCAACTACAATGTATTGCTGCACTACTCGTACTCATGAATATAATTGTCCTTGTAAATGAATGTTAAACATAAATTTAATTATCAATTACCTGTACAAAGCTGATAGTGAATCTTTTGTAGGGGCAAATCTTTCTTTCTCATCTGAAACAAAAATACAAAAGTTGAAATTTTTTTGCATGCTTTTTTGGACATATTTACCGGATACAAAAAATAAATATAGGCTAATATTTTATTTACATTTTTGTGAAGAATTTATATCAAGCCGATGTCTTCCAACTTAGCTAAGGACTAGTTTTGGTTAGGATAAAAAAGAAGTGGTTTAATTCTAACCCTAAAAATACTTTACTAAATCATTAAAATTAAACACTTTGCTAAAGTTCAACTGATATTATTATATATTTAGATAACAAGTGAAAAAAACGCCAACTGCAAAAGGAACTTCATTGTACTTTTATCAGCATTTTTCAAACAATTGAAGGAGCATTCCATCAAAGTGCTTATCGAGGAATAAATTCTCCCACTACCCTTAATTTTAACTTTACCTGACAAGAAGTTTGATGGTTCAATTTCAGGCTTAATATCTATCTCCTCTTTTACAACAACCTAAAAAAGTAAAAGTTATTTTATCATTACAGGCAAATAAGTATAAAATTCAGGCTTAATGTTGGTCATAATGTTAGCACAAATATCAGGTAATCTGGCCTTGACAGTTTCATTAAAAACCAGTGCAGTTGTATGTTAAAATATGAAATAAGTGGTTTTAAGAGGCTAAATATTTTTCCTTCAGTAAAATATCCCTCCCTTCTTTTCGCGGATTATAATATGAAAACCATAAGATTGATTTAAGTTTTGTTTGGCCCGAGAGGCTTTATGACTTTTTATAATCCTTCGTGGAAAATTCTCTGTAATACGGTACGATAAGTGATTTTTCTGTACTGTTCAAAATTGGTTCTAATTCATCGGAAAGAAAGTTTATGAATACCTGGTCATTTTCATCCTTAACCTTCTTGTCCTGCATCCTCCTCTCATATTTATCAATGTCGTCGTTTTCCAAATTCTGAAGAATTTCCAGAGTTTGAATGAGACTCTCCTGTCTTCTGAGTCTGTTGTGGATGGCGGCGCCCCGCTCCTCTGCGCATGGTTCCCCGTGGGCGGGCAGACAGTAGCTGTCGGAATCACCGTTGCCCTAGGATAATTGGAATTTATTTTCCCTTCTATATATTTATCTAATGGCTGTGTGGATAGTACTCAGTCCTAAAACATTTACAATTAGAGAGAAATAGTAATGAAACCTAAGATTTAAAGAACCCTTCCTTATCTATCAAGCATTATAGAACAATTTTTGCGTTTAAAAATGCCTTGCAGGGTGAAAAGGATTGAGACCAAGCCCGTTTGCAATAAAATTAATACAAAAATAAGGAAACCTAAGCTTCAAAGAACCCAAATGCTATAACTAGTATTATAGAACACACTGTGCGTATAAAAATCTCTTTACCTGATGACTGGGTGAATAGGATTGAGTCCTAGCCCGTTTGCAGTCAGATTCGTGGAGACGTAGGATATCATTCAAGCGACGCTTTTCAGCTTCCAGTCGAGTTATTTCCTGAAAAAAAATCATAAAGGATGTTTAAGTTACGCAGACTTTTTATGACTATTGTCTGTCTGTACGTCCGTCCGTTTAATGCCTGCAAGTTTCAGGTTTGTTCATGATTTATTTTTTAGATAGATATAAACAAAAAATCAGCCAATAAATAAACTTAAATTTGATTTAATGAATAATTAGGAAAGCTACCCAAACTGGGTTGGACACAAGTTATTAGTCCGTCCCTGCAAGGGGCCTAAACCATGCAGTAGCCTAACCACTACATGTTGCCAAAATTCTTTCTGTAAAATATTTTTCCATTTATATTTCTACGTTATAGTTGTGCTACTTAATAATGCTATATTTACATGTCTTACCTGTCTTAAATTTTTATTTTGTACTTCGAGTGTTTCACCTTCGGAAACTAACAATATCGTTCGTTCTTTCTTCTTATTTCGACATTTGGTTGCAGCTACCTACAAATTATAAGAAAATATAAATTAAAGTTTTCATGAATTTTCTACAAAACTTATATTTTTATTTTGAGAGATGTTTTACAGGAATCTAAAGGGATAACACAATGGTCTAACAATTTATTTACATCCCCAATTAACCCTTCTGTTGATTACAATTAGTGGTTGAAACGTTTCGACACTCAACTAAATGAACCAACCAATCAAAATTCATTAATAGTCCCCAAGGTTGTTAGGACAACGAATAAAAAACTTTATAGTAAGACTTTGGGGACAAGTGTTTTAGATATTGTAAAATTATTAAAAACATTTTCTGTATCTTTAGAATATTTATGTCCTTGTAAAAAACAACTTCAGGCCAATTTATTTTCAAGTGTACTCTTCGGATTGTTTTAGGCTATTTTACTGTTCTCCCTGTGTTAGATGCTAGGGGCGCAACTACTATACAACTATATGAAGTGCAACTACTTACTTTATTTCGTTCTCTCCTCCTTCTTCGTCTCTCTTCGTCCTCTTGAGTCAGTTCCTAAACAAAAGATAATAATATATAAAAAAATCAAAATGGCAGCTCATTTTGGCGCCAAATATTTCGCGCGCAATTAAAATCTGCGATTTGCAGAATATTTGTTGTATCTAAGGGCGCTCTTTTAAAAATATTTAATTTAGTTTTGAATACGATAGTAAACAAGAATGACAACATCCTATTAGCAGCGTAGCACAAACATTTAAGAAATCATAAATAAACGGACAAAGTGCATTATAGAGCAAATGCTCATTGGTCTCAAAAAAAAGAGAAATAAAAGGAAAGATTTGTCTTTTGTGGGTTGACAGACGGACAGATAGGTATTTTCACAATGAAAACCAGCATTGGGGTTACTGACTGACGGACGGACGGACTGACAAAGTGAATATAGACTAGCTTCGAGACTGAAAAGAAATAATTTTGTCAATGGAACAATCTCATTTTCCAATACATATTGTATATCAATGCTATCAAACAAGGATGACAACATTCATAATAGCGGAGCTCTTAAATTGTAGGACAAACTAACATTAAAACTTGTAGAGTGTCAGAACTGACTGATTAGAATATAAATGTATAAAAATCGAAACAAAATTATAAGTAAATATGTTGAAAAACTGCGTAATATAGGATAATGTTTAAGGACATACTTACATTTTTAGGACTTGATTATAGAGATGCTTCACTTATAGCATTGTATTTTGTTATCCTAAGAATCAGTATACCAAAAATCAGATCAATCGGAATATGATTATCGCATTGCTAAATAAAAGTAAAAAATCAACATGTTTAAAATGGAAGTACGGACATTCTGGTAACGATTATAGAGATGCTACGTTTGATAAATTGAACCTACCTACTACAGGAATCACCAAGCAAAGTTTTAATTCGATAGGACAGTTCTAACATGTCTAAAGTAACGAAAAAGACCGACCCTAATTATAGAAAACTTAGCTTTTAAAAGAGTATGATAGAATTGTACTTTTTAACATAAAATTAATAGTCTTTCTTTATTTCTTCCAATTTATCGATTTTCTGTTAAAATATTTTTTTATCAGAAAATTCAGTGCTTTCCCTCAAAGTTCCCATCGAACACTGAAACCCCCCTATATTCATTAAAAATAAAATGTATGGGGAGGGATTTAATTTGTGTACTGCAAGTCTTCGAAGTACCCAAATTAACCTTACCTAACCTGATATGAATAATAACTCCCCTCCTCCCACTTTAAAAAAAAAAAAATTTTAAGTTAATGGGGGAGGGGCTGTGCTCCACTAGAAACTTTGAGGGAAAACGTCAAAAACTCTAATTTTTGAGACTTAAAGAATAAAAAGTACCTCTCTCTCTTTCTTTGGTTTAGTGAGCAGAGATTTTATAGTTTCAGTTCCGGGTTCCAACTTCTGCACAAGCTTATGTTTTAACCCCTCCTAGCAACAAAATAAAGTGTTGGTCTTTCTAGCATTTAAACTAATCTTTATGACATTAAATATAATCTTTAAGCAATTTCGATTATAAAGATTAAATATCTCTTAATGTCTGTGATTAATTAGTTGGCTACAATTTATGTCAAACAGATTCAATTTTACAAACCATAGGACCAATATTCATATTCCCTGAAGAGTAGAATCCAATCGGTTTAGCGGTTACCGAGATCTTAAGCTTCAGACGTACGCAGGCATGACTTTATCAGAGTACATTAAAATCTGGTGCAACATCCAAGTAATAATATATCGATTGCTTTTAGAGAAAATTTACCTTAATAAAAAGAGAATGATACTGTTGTACAGTTTGAGAGGACCCGTCTCCAGAATATGGTTCTCCAGTCTCCGAGAGGTCAGGCTTCATCTCCAGAGGGTCTCTGGACTCATCTGTCAGAGGTCCACCAGGAATGTCTGTAAAATTATGACGATTTTACACAAAGTACTTTGTTGAGCATTGATAACCCCCACCTAATTATTTTGAAACTAGCGGCTGCGCCTCTAGCATCTAGAGTCTGTACATTGCAAGCGAAAAGAAACGGGATTAAAGTAGCTTAAAACCATCTCAAGGTTTTATTACAAAGTAGATAGCCTAAAACAATCCCTAGACCTATGTAAAGCTTCTTTAAAAAGAAGAACTCAATTAGTTCAGTAGTTATTGAAATTTTAAGCTTCATACAAAAAATCTTACTACTCCATTTCATAGTTTTGAAATAAATTAAAAAGGGGAGGGGGTGTAGTTTTTCGTTAGTGTATTTATCAATTTAGGTTAGGTTGTATTGGGTACTGGGTAGCCCCACAAGGTAAGGGCACCCCAGGTATAGAACTTTCTAATTTCATTTTTAAGTCGATAACAGCATTATTTAGGTTTGAAATGAGTTTAATTCAATGTTTGTAATTTTACGTAGCAGTGTTGTTGTGGCCTAGGAAAAATGGGGATAGATGTCACCGCTTTTCGCACACCTATTCTTTTGACGTCATAGTAGAGGGAAGAGAAAGGGAAGGGGAAAAGAAACTCACTAGAAAACAAAAGATGGGGTATAGGGTATTTCCTGACTGCAAAAGAATAGGTCGGCCAAAAGCAGTGACATCTATCCCCATTTTGCTAGGGCAAAATAGACAGCTACAAAATTTACCTGAGTCATTCATCATATATTGAGGGTTGTAGGGGGGTGTACAATCCGGTACAATAGGTTGATATTCCTGGAAAATAAATAATATTACTTATTTACTGCCATTGCCAAATTCAAGAATCTGTAATAGTTTTTTTTTCAATAACTGTCTTGTAACAATTTGCTAGCAGACGAAAAGGTCATTGGAAAAGAGGGGAAAGGTAGTTATCTGTATATACATAAATATTAAAGATCTGTTCTTAGAACTTACAAAGATTTTACATAATGTAAAAAATACACGCACTGGTGAAAAATGATTTTAGAGAAGTGCTGTTCTTTACCTGAGCTGGAGATTCCAGGTAGCTGCTGCAGGAAGATGAGTCACTGTATCCCGGAGAGGGCAGCAGGGGAGGGTGCGGTACTCGCAACAGGGGAGACGGATGCAAGGGGTGGTGTGGATGGGAGGGGTGATAGGGATTGTGATACGATTGATGGCCAGATACCAGTGGAGGTGGGGGAGGGGGTAGCCCCATAGGGGTCCGAGATAGGGGAACCATTGACAAGGGGGACTGTAGTGGCCCAATAAGAGATTGAGAAAATTTTGGGGTATGATGACTAAGGGGATGACCGCCTGTTTGTGACAGTGACAGAGAAGGGGGTGGAGGTGGCAAAGGTAGGGACTGAGAAAATGGAGGTGGCAATAGGATACAGGGGGGAGTCTCTAAAGACTCTGAAATGGAAGGGGGACAAGGTGGGGGAGGTAAGAGGGAAGAACAGCTCGTGGAGGTAGAGGTGACAGGAAGTGTCAATGACGGTCCCACACACGAGGAGGAGGAGGGTGGGGGAATACATGATGAAGACTCTTCCTGGCGTTGTTGAAGCTTTTCAGTGATGCTCACTATGGTGTTGAGGATTTCTGGAGTGTTGGGTGTGTGGGCGCCACTGCTGGTGACTGGAGGAGCCCGCAGGGAACAGTTCAGTGTGATCTTGCGTGGCCCACTCATCTTTACAGATACAGTGCTTGCAATTGAACCTAAATTAAATCAAAACCATTAATAAATAATAAAATCTTACTGTTAGCTTCTCAATTGATTTAAAGAAAATTGTGTTTGGAAAAAAAATCACCAAACTTGTTGGTTCACAAAATTTTCTGGATTTTTATAATTTAGTGGGAATGGGTATTTATAGAATATGTGGATATATTGTCAGGGGAAATATGTCGTCAATTTAGGTTGCTATAATGAACCTTATTTAATGGTCAGTTGGTTCATCCAATAGGAGAGGAAATGGGGTAAAGGAGGTGGGTAGGGGTATCGTTATTTTAGCCAGCTGCGAATACACCTTATTAGAGTAGATGAAAATCTGGTGCAACATCCAATAACAATAATTGATTCTAGTGATCGAGTAACAGAATAGGTTTCTTGTGATATTAGAATGAAAGAATAGTTATTTAACGCATCGTATTATAAATAAACAGCTTTCTGTGGATATAGAATGTACAATTATAAGAATAAATGTTTTAATCTTATGATTGTACATTTTTATATTCATAGAAAGCTGGATATAATACGATGCTAGATATAGTTTTTTCGTATGGATGAGAACCGGTTCCTATCCACCGGATTCAAATGAATACGAGAAAAAATATTATTTTATAGTTGATCAAAATGATTCAATTCAAATTTTGATAAACCAATAAAATCAAAGGTATCTACTAAATAGGTTGTTTATATAGGGCCCACATTAATTTTTAAAAATTAAATAAAATAAAATTAACTATTGTAATAAAAGTGTACAATAAAAAAAACAATTTACAAATTAGAAGAATAAAATTTCCATTTTAGTGATAAACTGTATTAATTTATAAATATTCTATTAATTACCCCATAAATGAGAAGCTGTTGTCTATGACACACTAAAGTCAGGTCCAACAACCAAGGATAATAAGAGGAGCGAAATCTCTACTTTTCTGTCCAAACACCCATCTAGCAACTAACTTTTTTACTTTTTAATTGTACGACCTTTGCCAGGAAGCCTGTTTTGGGCTATGGCATTCCCCCTATTCTAATTAATAATGTCACGCACCTGACAAACCAGCAGTAGAAACTAATTTAAATGTCTTCTGTTATTACGCGGTGTTAGGCCGAGATTCGAATGTATCAACTCCCCGAGACGACAAGAGGATGCGCTACATGTTGAGCCACGGTCGTGGGTTTAACAGACCATGTAAGTTGTATGCTTGTAACATAAAGATATAGGGGAATAATCACAAAAAAATCACGGACAGATTTTTAAATTATAAAGAAACTTTGCTACTTTTAAGTATTAATTGAATTATATTAATATTTTCAATAAAGGTTTTGTGATTTTCTTCATTTTTGAAGTTATTCGTTTTGATGATAAGTATAAATATGATAGAAAGTTTCTTTTCTAAAATAACTAACATGATTTTCTTGTCGTTTTTCCTCAAAGTACGAGTGCGACGAAACCCCCACTCTCCATTATTTGGATACAAAGTTTAACAAGGATGACAACATCCATAAAAGCGAAGCTCTGAAACGTTTGAACAAACGGATATTAACACTTGTATAGTGTCAGAACTAAATAATCAGAAAATAAATAAATAAGAGACAAAGCATATTGGGAGTAAATTTGTTGAAAAACTGCTTGATACAGGATAATGTTTATGGACATACTTACATTTTAGGACTTGATTATAGAGTTGCTTTGCTTGTAATATTGTACTTTGTTGTCCCAGAAATCAGTATACCAAAAATCAGAACAATCGGATAATCATATCACATAAAATTTTGTTGTTAAAAAAGTAAAAAATCAACATGTTAAAAATGGACGTACGGACATGCTGGTAAAGATTATAGAGTTGCTGCGCTTTCTAAATCGTACCTAACTACTACAAGAATCACCATCCAAAGTTTGAAATCGATAGGACAATTCTAACATGCCTAAATTAACAAAAAAAACGCTATCTGTCTCGGACGGAAGGACGTACGGACGGACTAATTATAGAAAAGCTTCGTTTTTAAAAAGAAGGGGTGGTATTTTTTCATTATTTTGTTAATTTGATTTACGTTGGGTTGGGTTATATTGAGGTAGCCTCGCATGGTTAGGGCAATCATCGCATAGGGAAAAATCCCCTCCTCATTAACAGAAATAGGAGGGGGTACTTCAGTAATCGAAATGCCCTTTTAAGGAAAAGGCCATTTATAGTTGCGGCTTCGAATTGCATCAAAAGCATCGCTGAGGTTAGCTGCAAGTGGTTAATGGTATGGTATTTACATTATGGTTGCCTTAAATATCTATTGCTACTGATTCTGCGGCTGCCAAGCTATAATTTTAGTTCTGTGTCGGCCAATCCCTCTGCAATAAAATAATTTAAATGCCTGTGAACTTGAATTTTGAAAAATTTTCCATTTTAGCAGCAACAATATTTAGATGTTTTCATTGGAGGATTTTTTCTCAATGTTTTTCAGTTGGAAGATTTTTTTCTTCAATGTTTTGGAAACATTTAAAACATTGAAAAACTTATTCTTCATGGAAATCGGCTACGCGCTTGGCTACGTTTTTTACCCTAAGGTTTACATTGTCACTGTTTTTTGTTAGTAGTTGAAACATAACTTCAATTTATCAATTACGTATTGGGGGGGTGATTATTTGTTGTAAGGTTTCGTGATTCTAATAAAAAATAAACCTATATTATGAAGATTTTCTGAAGTTTTTATTGGAGGATTTTTTCTCAATGTTTTTCAGTTAGAAGATTTTTTTGTAGATTTGTAGTGACAAACAAGAACAAACATTTGGATCGTAGCCTAGCTTTGCGAAGAAAGAATAAAAAATAAAAAAAATAAACCCAAATTGTATTTCGTATATATACCTACAATAAATACAAGATACAAATTTAATTTTACAAAAAAATAACTACAGGATAGATAAATACATTATAATATAATGCACAAATATTGAGAGGGGTTTTTGAATAATATAGTAAACCGATGAAGTAGATAATTATCTGACAGTTTGCATTTATAGATTATTATAATGAAGGTAGGTAGACAAATAAGCTTTTCTTTTCTTTTATAAAATAATACATTTTTATATTTCACAGGAAAAATATTAAATCATGTCTATTTATTCATTTGTTATTAATTCCATTGCATTTTAAGTAATTAATTCTATAATTATGATTAGAATACTACATCCATACTTATATCTTATTGCAAAATAGAGTTTTTAAAAATAGGCAGTAGATGAATTTTTTTGTACAATTCATAGTTGTAAATTTTTTAAGCTCCAAAAGTAAAAATGTATTTGATGCCCATGCATTTTAGAAAACTAGAATTTATATAAAAAACTAATGACTGTAATATGAAACACTAGAATTTTTCACAACTGCTAAAATAAAATATTTACATTAACAAAAATACACACTGCTTGAATCTTTTGAAATACATAATTGTAGAATAAAAAAACCTTAAATGGTTAAACTAAAAATTATCAATTTATCAGAATGAACAATTTTAACTGTTTATACTTTAAGGTTTTTTATTTTAGGTTTAAAATTTTAATCTGCTTCAATAGCTTTTCCATTTTGTTTGACAGAATCATCTTCTTGAATTCCGCCAATAACTTCAATATCTTCATCTTCTGAGCTGAGAGCAGCTTGGTGATGACCATTCTCATGTGCCTCTGGCTCCGGTGATGACTTCAACAAACTCTTCAGCTCTGCTGCAGAGGTCATCTTCTTCTCTGGCTCTTCTTCCTTCTCCTCAACTTTTGGAGACTCTAGGAAGTCCTTTAATTTTTCAATAGATGTAACTTTTTCGTCACCATCATCATTATGGCCGTTTTCTAGCTTGACAGGTGCAGGTGATTCGGCTCTGATTGGCTCTGGGGATGCTGACCTTGGGGAATCTGCTTTTGCTGGTTCAGGGGAGTCGGCTCTTACTGGGGATTCTTCTTTCACGGGAACAGGACTGGTTTCCTTTTCTGGTGTGTCCTCCTTCTCACTGCCATCAGAAATGCCTCCAATAGTTTCTATTTCAGGTGAGGCGGCTTTTACTGGTTCAGGGGTTTCTGCTCTTACTGGTGCTGGGGAATCTTCCTTAGATGGCTCTGGTGTTGCATCCTTAACTGGTTCAGGAGTGCTTGCTCTTACTTCAATAGGAGAATCGGCTCTTTCGGGTTCAGGGGTTGCGGCTTTGACTTCAATGGGAGAATCAGCTCTTTCAGGCTCAGGGGTTGCGACTTTGATGGGTTCAGGCACAGGGGAATCTTCTTTCACAGGATCCTCAGAGATGCTTCCAATTGTTTCAACTTCTGGTGTGGCTTCTTTTAAAGGTTCAGGTGTTGCTTCCTTTACAGGTTCAGGAGTAGCAGCTCTTGGAGGTTCAGGAGTAGCGGATCTAACGGGCTCAGGAGTAGCGGATCTAACGGGATCAGGAGTAACAGCCTTTGGTGGTTCAGGAGTAGCGGCTCTTACTGGCTCAGGAGTGGCGGCTTTTACTGGTTCAGGAGTGGCGGCTTTAACTGGCTCAGGAGTAGCGGCTTTAACTGGCTCAGGAGTGGCGGCTTTGACAGGCTCAGGTGTGGCAGCTCTAACAGGTTCAGGAGTAGCGGCTTTAGCTGGCTCATCAGAAAAACTACCAATGGTCTCCACTGCGGGAACCTAAAAAAAATATTCTATCAGATTCATATAAGAGAGAAAGCTACTGTCTGTTAAAATCTTGCAAACCACTAAACAATTTTAGGGAAGCTCCCAGGGGGGTTTTATGCTATATTATTTCCAAATATGGTATTTTTTGCTCCCTATTACAGCACCCAGAAAACCTCGCACACCCCCCACCCCCCCAAAAAAAAAAAAAAATTGTCGTCTCGTACTAAGGTTTTATTTCTTTATTTTTTAAAATACGGTACATTTTTCACATTTTACCACAAATTTGAGTTTAAAAAATTAGGAGCATAATTACGCCCCACTCTCCCATTTGTATTTAGCCCCCCAGGTTAAATTTTTGAGGGTGGGATATAAAATGCCCTCAATAAATCAGTTACAAAACCTCACGATTAAAAATAGAAAATTTAATATAAAAAAATTAAAGGGGGGGGGTAAAAAAAAATTAACATTTTATATTTTGG
>LS053979.1:0-11483 GCA_900241095.1 Acartia tonsa | reverse complement strand
TAGATAACTTGTTCTCTCTTTCATGACAACGCCTCTTAAGGGGCGTTTTGTCGTATTTTCTCCGAATTTTCTAAGGAGCATATATAAGTTATCTATAATAAAAAGTAGCTTGATCTCTATCTGTTCGTCCGTCCCTTAAGATCTCGGTAACCACTGAACTGATCGGATTCTACTCTTCATGGAATTTACCTACTGGTCCTGTGGTGGTTTTGGGCTATTTTCTTGGGGGGTGGGACACCCCCAAGTTCCAACCCCTCCAAAGACAACCCCCCGCAATTTTTTAAAATATTTTATACAAGAATTTTTACGAATTTTGCAAATTCGCCATTTAATCTCGAAAATTTACGATTCATTTGTATTTTTTTCCGCTGGGTAGGTAATAGAAGATGTAATTATACCTCTTGGGTCAAAGCCCCTAGAGGCTAGGGGCGATTTTTTAAAATTGACCAATTTTAAGGATTATAAAACTGTAATAAAGTCGCAATTTGTACTCAAATATGTACACAGCATATGTACATACTTTAAATAACTGAAAAAATCATGATATGTTTTCTTTTAATCTCACTCAAAAATCATTCTGTTTATTTAAAAACTATAAAAAAAATCTTCCAAACTATATATAATGTGATGTAACGCAATATTCATTACAATTTTTGGGTATAGTCCCTTTCGTGTTAACGCCTCGTAAGTGGCGTTTCGTCTTAATTTCACAGTACCTTTTTATAAGTTATTTTAGGTTAGGTTAAGTTGAATTATGTGATTGTCCCGCAGGGTTAGGCAATCGGCCCCGGAGGGTTAGACCCCCCTTGCAGGGGCTAGAAATATGGGAAAAGCTATTGTGAAAATACGACGAAACGCCACTTAAGAGGCGTTGCCACGAAAGGGGACTATTAATTATAGATATTGAGAAAAATGTAATTCTAATTTATGGCAGGTGTCTCACTATACGGAAGCTAAAATATTGGTTGAATTGTTAGAACACCACCCAAAACGTGCTGTCATACTTTTCACTCCCGTGTTACGCAATCACATATTTCAATTAATTGTAGAATAGCTACTCTTCAATTCATTTTTTCCGCCATTGTCCTATATCTGTTTATATTTATAAGCCACTTGTTGCTTTTTATCAAGTGAGGGTAGGGGTGTGGGCTGATTTATCTTTTCTTTGGGGGAGGGTTGACCCACCCTTCCGAAAATGAAAAATCCTGAATTAGAATCATATGAAGAATGCCAAGTCGGCAGTCAGAGCGGTTAGTGAGATCTTTTGGTACAGACAGACACAGACATCATTTTTATTTTTATATCGCTATTTATCAATTTTCATTTTTACATTTAATTGAAATTTGAACTTTTTTATGGCTGGGTTACATTGAAGATATTTATCCTATTTTGTATTTTTTCTCTCATTATTTTGTTTTCCTTGCTATTAAAGCAAGGACAATTTTGTCCATCAATAACGCATCAAGAAAGCTCGAACATTATTGGCATTGATCAATAAACAAGTAATTCATATCATTCTCTCCTCAATTTGAAGGATTTTTGGGGGAAAAAAGTTCATATTCATTTGAATATATTTCTAGATTTTGCTCCATTCATAAACATGGCTTTGGGATGTTAAAAAGGATTATCCTTATATAAAAGTAAAGGATCTGTGAGTTTGTAGCAAAGGATCTCGGTAACCACTGAACCGATATGGTTCTCCTCCTTTACAGTGAAGCTTTTTATAGGTCCAGGAAAGGTATATAACAATTTTGTGTCATTTACCGCCACCCCTTTAAGAAAAATCAACCCCCCTCAAAAAATTCTTCAGTGCCCTCTCCCCCTCCTTTACTCGAGTGCCCTTCCGTTATTATGGAAGAATCTAGAGATGAAATCCATTAAAATAGCTGAAACCCTGTCCTTGTTTTTACATAAAGAAATACACTAATTGAAGAATATCTTTGCTATTAAAATAATAAAAACATTTAATAGAAAAAAATGTGTTAAATAATAATATTATATTCGCAACAAATTAAGGAAAAATAATAAATTGTGGATATTGCATCAATGTAAATCATTAATAAATGTCTATAGGACTAGAACAAATATTCCTAGAATTTAAATTGTTATTGGGTGACTTTTTTACTCTAGGGGCCTGGTGACGCTTCGGGTTCAAGTCCTCTCCACGTCACCTTTGAACATACTCTGCATTTTAAATTGCAATGGAACGAGCTCAATCGCTTGGGTATCAACACCCATCAGACAATCAACCCTTTGATTGCACGACCTTTGTCTGAGAAGTCCTAACTGTGCATAGTAATGGGTTAAACCTGTTTTGGGCCAAGGCATTCCCCCTAATCTAACTATTTATGTCGCGCATCTGACATAAAGTGTCGGACCGAGATTCGAACCTATCACCTTAACCACGACGAGCGGATGCGCTACATGTTGAGCCACGGTCGCGGGTTGACTTTAGTGTTAGGGGATGCATTAAGGAGGTCCCCTGAAGTTACTTTTTTAAACACGATCTCTTATTCGTTGGCTTAAAACTTTGGCTATTGTTAATTCAATTTTAATTTGTTTGTTCCAAACTAGTAGCGTTTAAACTTTTTAACCAATAATCTACAGAAGGGGTGATTTAATGTTTATTATCATTAGGGATACATTTCAACTATCAATTTACCAGGGATCATAAGGGCTAAGATAATAGCCGTTCATATACATCCCTAATGATTAAAAACAAAATTACCCGACTGTTGATACAATTATTGAATGAAAAGTTTGGACACTGCTAGTTGGAGATAACCAATCAAAATTAAAGTCCATTGTCTCCTCCCTTGCTCTATCCATAAAGCTCATCATTTGTTTTTCTCAATTTCTATCTTTGTCCCTGAACTTCTAGATTAAGCCCGATAGTGAATTATACACTAAATAAAATTAATTTTATACGTACTATACAGTTTGTACTAGGCACATTATTGTTTTTAGTTGTAAATATAATTTTCATTAATCTAAGTGTCATTTTGATTAAAAGTTATTCTTACCTGCATATAAAATACAATAGGATGTCTGTCTGTGTGTTTAGAGAAGGATCTTCCTAACCACTGCACCGATTTGGTTCTCTTTTACAGTGAAGCTTCTTTTAGGTCCAGGGAAGGTTTAGAACAAATGTTGGGAAAAGTACCACCAGCCCCCCAAGAGAAATCGACCCTGGAAAAAATATCCCCTACTCCAAAAAAAATCAGTGTTATTGTGATAAAAAGAAATCTTTAACTGCATATATAAAAGTAACAGGATGTCTATCTGTGTGTGTAGTGAAGGATCTTCCCAACTGCTGAGCCGATATGATTCTCCTTTACAGTGAAGCTTCTTTTAGTTACTGCGAAGGTATAACTATTTTAGGGAAAAGTACCACCAGCCCCCCAAGAGAAAATAAGAGCCCCTAAAAAAATGTATTTTATTTTTTTATTTTAGATCTAAAATAAAAATAAATCAAATTTAACTCCCCCCCTCCTCATGTGCCACTTGAGGCCTCTAGTGGTGTATCCTCTAGTTTTAATAAAAGAAATACTTACCTGCAAATAAAAAAGACAATAGGGTGCCTGTATGTATGTGTAGTGAAGGATCTTTCTAAATGCTGAACCGATATGGTTCTCCTTAAAAGGTTAGCTTCTTTAAGGTTTAGAACTAATTCGGGAAAGTACCACCACCCTCCCTGGAAAAAATACCCTCCCACCTCACCCCCCCCAAAAAAAATTTTAAACTAAAACTAAAATTGAAGGGTTGACTAATTGAAATTATTTTCAGGTATTATCAAGTTCGAATTCCTTAGAAGACAAGGATTACGACACCGACACAGACATGGATCTGGGAGAATTTCAAACTCTCTTTGAACACAAGAATTTTCAGTCTGTTCTAGAGGTAAAACAAATTGTTGTAGTAACAAATATTAATAACTCTTTTAAAAGTAACAAGATGTTTGTCTGTTTAGTTGTGTCTTTTTCCGAAAGATGAAATTAAACGCAGTGAACCTTTCGATAAGTCCTAAGGTGAATTCTTACAAAAACTTTTGCCCCACTAAAATTTTAGTGAGGCAAAATTATCCCCTCTAAATTTTTAGTTGCCTCACTGATTTTAGTGGGGCAAAAGTTTTTTAAGAATTCACCTCTGGTATGGTTTTAGATTATTTTTGAAATTAAAGAGTTGGTTGTCTATGCTTTGTAATTATAAACAAACAACGTAGTTGCTGACTAACAGAAGATTCTTCTGAAATAACGAAAAGCTTTGCTTGCAAAAATGTGTTAAAGACTGTACATCATTTTTAATTGTCATATTTGTCTGCAAGTTAAACTTTTTCCAAGATTTATGGGTCAAAAATATGATACAATGTTTTTTATTGCGTGAAATAAAAACTAAAGGGGACTATGCACGAACAGGAGCAAGTGATTTTAAGCACCTTCCAGCAGTGATTCTAAATGCATTTTTGGTGAATATACTAGGGTAATGTTTTATATTGTTATATCGCTTTTCACCATGGTTTCTATGAAAATAACTCTAAAATTTAAGTCCTTTTTTGACGAAATACCATGTTATGTTGAATTCAAACTGCTGTGAAAAAAAGTAAACTTTTTCAATGTAAAATGTAAATTTAGTAAAAGGGATGGTATCTAGAAATATTGTAAACAGTTTTATTATTGTACTTTCGTAATTTACAGCATTTGATTATATTTTGGCGTGTTATTTTATTGGAATTTTATATTCACCAAAAAATATTTAGAACCACTGCTGGAAGGTGCTTAGAATCACTTGCTCTCGTTCGTGCATAGTTCTCTTTTAATACAATATCCATTATGAGAGCCTTATTGAGAATCAAAAATCAGATAATACATATTTCCAGTGGTTCAACTTTTCAACTTATTATAATCTACAAAAGGAGTTATTTTTTTCTCTCATATTTTGCAATTTTCATTAATTTTTCGACCATTGTTTTATCACTCTTAATTTTTGTAGGTGTTAGGAGAGCATGAATCATACATGGCCTCATTTATGAGGGCGCATTCATCATTATTACGTGGAGATGTTCCTCTATCTATACCAGTCAGGTAAACATAGGGCTAGGTAGTTATGAGGGCGCATTCATCATTATTACTTGGAGATGTTCCTCTATCTATACCAGTCAGGTAAACATAGGACTAGGTAGTTATGAGGGAATATTTTTGTCGTTTTGACATTAGAAAAGAGTTTGATCCGTTGAAAATAACCGAACTAAATTAGAATTACACAGCTAAAAACGCGCGAATCTTTTTATCTTCTTTTAGGTCTGTTAATTTGACAAAATATTCAAATAATTGAAATATTATTTTAGACATTTTGTTGCCATGATATCGGCCAGTCAACACAACTGTGAATCCCTAGTTTCATATCACAGGTATTAACTCTAAACCTACAGCACACACCAGTGTAAGGTCTACCGTGTCAGACAGTCTGTTCCGAAACACTAAAGACGTTGAAAAGTTAACCTACGTTAACATGTTATTATGTGAAAAATATAATAAAAGCAAAAGTAGAACATGCCTTGACTGTCATAACAGAACCTATTTTGGGCCAAGGCATTGTCCTTACTTTTACTTTTTATGTCGCACATCTGACATAGAAGCAGTATGTTAAACTTTAGTTTTAATGTCTTTAGTCATGATGCGGTTTGGGCCGGTATTTGAACCCATCATCTCGCCAAAGCGGATGCGCTTCGTGTTATGCTCCAACAATTATCTTTGCTGCCCTATAGTTGTATTATATCCCTTTACATTAGAAATCCTTTTAGTAACAACATGTATATCTAGATCTGAGTTTCTATCCGCCGGAGGGTGTGCGGATTGGGCTGAAACAGGTTTATCCGCGGCCAACACAAAACTTCAAAAACTGGGGTAAGCTAAAATTACCTTCATTTCTAGCTACCAAAAGTTAGATAAATAGTACGGGGGTATATTTTCCATACCCCCCCTAACCCCCACAAAATTTGAAAAAGAATTAAAGAGAAAGGAGGGGAGGGGGGGAGTAGAAACATTAATTCCAACTTGGTTGGCAAATATAAAACACTGTAAATATTTAAAATTCAGAAAGTGAAACAAAAAGGACTTTTTGACCTTTTAAAACTTTTTAGAAGATACTAGTGGCTACGCTTCTACCGCATTTACATTTTAGGGATTGGTAGGGGGTTCATCCCATTACTTTTAGACATAAAAAAGCCAAAACATTCCTTAAGTTATGTTAAGTTTCCATAAATGGACTATATGATAGATTTTTAAAAAAATAAAATTATTACTTTTAAAGATTAAATGTTTGCAGGACAATAAATCAAGTGTTGGCTCATCAACCCTGGACAATTACACCAGCACACATTGAGAAAATTACCAGGTACCATTTTTCTCTTATTCATTCGAAACCGATTAATATCCAGTGGATTAGAACCTGTTCTCATCAGTATGAAAATATTATATCTCGCATCGTAATCGTATTATATCCAGTTTTCTATGAATATAATAATGTACAATCATAAGATTAAAACCAGTTTTTTACCTCCATTTTTTACATTTTATATCCGTGGAAAGCTGTTTATAATACGATGTGGAAAATAACTATTATGTTTTTTTTGGGGGAAAAAGGCACATAGTTTTCAATTCTTAGGGACCCTGAAAATAGTAATATAAAAAAGGTCTGCGTGTGTTTGTGTAAGTTAAACAATAGTTTTTTATAGTGCCCTACTTCCGTAAGCAGTTGGATGCAGCTTATACCAACAATGAAATAAACTTCAAAAAAGTCACGAAACCTATGTGATTTTCCGCTGTCGTTGGTGAAGGGCAACACTTAGTAGAATTGACGATCTTTTTATCTGCCCCCCAAATGTTATTTTAGATTTATTTCGCTTGTTGGCTATACCTTATTCCTGTGTTGGATGTAAGTGTTCCTGTTTAAACAAAATGTTGCATATCTATGACTTTTTCTGATTTTCAATTTTCTTTCATGAAAGTTCCAGAAAGCAAGTTCTGGTTGTTGAAGTCTTTACACGAGATGACATTAATCTTTTTTTTTATTTCCAAAGGCATCAGTTTTCATGAAAACTAATGTTGTAATATGATAAGTCTGGTTCTAAGGATAACTGGGGCTTTGTTTATACTCTGTAATATTCTAGGTCTGGTTCTAAGGGTAAAGCTTAGTTAATACTCTAATATTCTAGGTCTGGTTCTAAAGATAACTGAAGCTTTGTTAATAATTTGTAATATTCTAGGTCTTGTTCTAAGGATAACTGGAGCTTTGTTAATATTTTGTAATATTCTAGGTCGGGTTCTAAGTATAACTAAAGCTTTGTTAATAGTTTGTGATATTCTAGGTCTGGTTCTAAGGATAACTGGAGCTTATCAGAGCTTGTTTATGCTATTGTGCTTATGGCACACTTCCATGCCTTTTCTTCTTTTATAGGTAAATATTTTTTGCCATTGTTTTTTTCCTATTTTTAATTGTAAAAAGATTTAAAAATTTAGTTCTTAACCTAGAAGGGAAAGGAATGATGAATATTTGTTTTTAATGTTCTTTTTCTGTATCTTGTATCTAAACCCCCTAGAATTACTTAAACTTTATCCTAGTAAAAAATCACGTATTGAATCGTATTTTCTACAAAATATAAAAGGGACTTGTCCTTTAATTTTCATTTGGCTATCCGCGGAAAACTTTCTATAATGCGATGCGACAAATAACTTATTATTCGCCATTAACCCATCCCTTGCCATATTGTTTAGAGAGTTGTGTAAGTGTTGAGAATGGAAGTAAGAAAGCAGACAACCTACCCTCCCCCATTTCCCCAACCAGTAATGGAAACCAGTCATCACGACCATTTGATTGTACAAGCCCTTCAAGAGGCACTCTGGAGAGATCTTTAAGGTACACATTCAAAGAAAAACAAGGATGACAACATCCATAAAAGCGAAGCTCTGAAACGTTAGGACAAACAGACATTAACACTTGTATTGTGTCGGAACTGAAAAATGAAAATATGAATGAATGTCAAAGCAAAATTGTGAGTAAATTCGTTGAAAAACTTCTTGATACAGGATAAAGTTTATGGACATACTCACATTTTTAGGACTTTATTATAGAATTGCTTTGCTTATAATATTGTACTTTGTTGTCCTGGGAATCAGTATACCAAAAATCAGAACAATCGGATAATTAGCTCACATAAACATTAGTTGTTAAAAATGTTAAAAATCAATATGTTTAAAATGGACGTACGGACATTCTGTTAATGATTATAGAGTTTTTACGCTTTCTAAATCGTCCCTAACTATTACAGGAATCACCATGCAAAGTTTGAAATCGATAGGACAATTCTAACATGCCTAAATTAATGATAAAAGATATCCGTCTCGGACGGACGGACCGACTCTAATTATAGAAAAGCTTCGCTTTTAAAAAGCCCCGGAATTAGAAAAATGGCCGGAATTTCTCAAGATGTTGTTTTTAAATTAAAATGAATGGCGAATATAAGAAAGATTAGACATGTTGCCTTTGGAGTATGGGCAAATTGGAAGGAGTGTATTATTCATATGTTATCTTATTTGTTAGCTCAAAACTTTGGGTACTTTTTTTTAATTTATCGTCCACTGTATTATCCTTGAAGATTTCTGAATATTTACAGAACTTAGTAGGAAGTACTCTAATAAATGTACTTTAAAAAAATGTACATAAATCAATGCATTAAAAATCAGTTATGTCCAGATTATGATAATTAATTACCAATATTTGCTATCATTGCCATTTTTTATATTATTGCGTAAAGCCATTGAATACTTTATATAAGGACGATTATTTTCATAGGTAGCATAACAATAAAATGATAAACTGTTTCTTTAAATTTTTTGTTTCCAGTTTAATTTAAAAGTCATTTGACATGAAATTTCAAGCAAAATTTTGTTGAATCATTATGGACAGACTGTATTTTTAGAGAAGCTTCACTTTCAAAAAAAAAAAAATTGTCTTTTTTGGAATATCTCATAAATAATATTTTTGAGTATAAAGCAAAACTTATTGTTTTAATAATATCATAAATATTAAAACTCATGGCATTGTAATGAAATTAATTATTTTAATTTCAAAGTATAAAGGGATAAGACAATGGTCGTTAAATCGATGTACAATGTACATTACATACCCTATCAGAATTAACAAAGATACCCCTTTTTTAGATTTGAATTATCGGTTAAAAAGTTTAAAATCAACCAATAAAAATACTCCAATGAATAATATAACATTGTTAGGTATAAAATGTTTGGTTTCTGTACAATGTCCCCTTCCTTCCTGGGTTTGCACTTTACTGTACAATTTACTGTACAATTTACATTCCTATGTCCCCTACCTCCCTGGGTTTGCACTTTACTGTACAATTTACATTCTAATGTCCCCTACCTCCCTGGGTTTGCACTTTACTGTACAATTTACTGTACAATTTACATTCTAATGTCCCCTACCTCCCTGGGTTTGCACTTTAATGTACAATTTACTGTACACTTTACTGTACAATTTACATTCCAATGTCCCCTACCTCCCTGGGATTGCACTTTACTACAAAAAATAGGTATAGTCCCTTTCGTGGGAACGCTCCTTAAGGGGCGATTCTTCGTTTTTTTCACAGTAGCTTTTCTCCTATTTCTAGCCCCTGCAGGAGGCTCTAACCCTGCGGTGCCAAATGCCTAGGAATGTGGGCAATCACCTAACCCAATATAACATAACCTAACCTAAAATAACCTATAAAAAGCCATTTTAAAAATACGACGAATCGCCCCATAAGGGGCGTTGCCACGATAGGGACTATTCCCAAAAAAAATACAAAAACATTATTTTAAATTTCAGCAAAGAAAAGAGGCGGAGAAAAAACAGTTCTGCCTCCCTGTCAAGTATAGACTCGTGCACAGCGGCGGAGGAAGCTGGTGCGGCGGGTAATCATGCCCCGTATGACTGCTCGGCACCCATTAAGGTAGGTCATATTAAAAACTATTAAGGATATAATAAATGTTTAAGAATAGATGTATACCCCAAACAACCATCTAGATCCAGTATTGGGGACCTTTTTTGTCTGCTAGCCAATTGCTTTGTACTCTGTTGGCTTGGTTAATATTTCTGACGCTATTGGTTGTTATTCAAAGACCCAATTAAAAGTCGGCACGCGGTGTGGAAATAGATTTATTTAACCACTTCCCCTTCTATAGTTCTACTTTAAAAGGCTTTATTAATAGTGAAGGAGACGTTTTTTTCAATGGGCTATTTCTCTTCTGGTTTACTTAACGTAATTCTAAAAAGTCTAGATGTCCAATTGAGCCAATAGGAAAACAAATCTGACTATGTTATTGGTTCTAAAGGGAACACATTTTTTTCTTTTCTTCATCTATAAACTAAAACTGGAATTAATCATTGAATGCAATGGTGTACCTTGATAAGACTATTTTCAATTTTAAAAGTTGTATATATCAAGCTATTTCAACCTATTGGATCGTGGAAAGAAAACGAAGTAGCGGGTTTTGTCCAATTTTCACAGTTGCTTTTGATAGTTTATTTTAGGTTAGGTAAATGTCAATGATTGTCCCGCAGGGTTAGAGCTTCCCGCAGGTGCTAGAATTTAATTATGAGAAAAGCTACTGTGAAAATGCGACTAAACCCGCCACTTCGTTTTCTTTCCATGCTCCGAATTATTTACCTTATGTTTGAAATTAACTTTTTATTGAGGTTGATGGAGCTAACTCCAGTTCTGGGTCTCCAGTCACAGACTTGGTGGACACTCTTGTACAAAAAATGGAGGAGCTTCGCGCTGAACCTGAGGCCGATAGGTGGGTAGTTTTAAACTAAAAAGACGACTTTTGTTGCTTATGATACAACATATTTGCAGTATTTAGAGACTTCTGATAGATATGAAGGTAGTGTTGTTGGCATTAGACTCAATAAAAAAATTTTTATTTAAAATGTGGCACACAAATCTAAAAAAGTATTTCATTGTCTCTTAACTAAAAGTAAAATGGTGGGTAGCATACAAAGTTTTTTTTGTATTTTATTTTCATAGTAGCTTTTCATTCTTATTTTATGTTGGGTTAGGTCAAGTAAGGGTTAGAAAAATAGCCTCTGTAGGGGCTAGAATATTTTATTTTAAAATGAAGACCTTTAAAAATATTGCTAGAATCCGCAATCAACGGATTAATCTCCTTTATTTTTGACGTTTGTTTTTTGTAAGAATCCGAATCCATCCCAAAAATTCGGCGGATTGCCAACGCTAATACCTACAATTGAATAGATTGTAATACAAAATTAAATATCAATAATCCTTGTTATTTTAGTCAAGAGTTGGAGGCAAGATTCGAGCGTGTCAAGCTAACCAGTGCAGAATTGGCTCCCGCCCCAAATCGTGGAGATCTAAATTCAGAATTCCTTCCCCCTCCACATATCAGGAATTTTATCATTTATTT
>LS053978.1:0-10885 GCA_900241095.1 Acartia tonsa | reverse complement strand
CATAATTATCTCGCAGTGCAGAGAAATGCGCGAAAAAGGCCTATTTTACGCGTTTTTTCTTCAGTGAAGCTTTCCCTGTGCAAAATTGGATCTTGGCTATTCCAGATTATTTGTAGGCCTTCTTATACCGCTTAAAGTGGTGTTCGGGTATGATCTGTACGTTCAGCCGTTTGGCAGCTAGCAGCCTTTACAGTTCATAGATTTTTGGCAATATTCGTTACCAGCAATATTTTACCGTGAACTGCAGTAGATCCAATATTATAGATTAAAATGTTACCTTTCTACACCAGCCCCTCTGATGTAAGCATTTGCCAAGGAGATAAAAGAAGAAAGGAAGAGCATGGTAAAGCTCCATTTGTTTATAATTCAGAGCTAAGGAAAAGCATATTGATCCAACAACATCATAACCACTAGAATTAAAATAGTATTAATTATGAATCAATTTCTATTGAGATAAATTATATTCTATACATAAATAATAACAGATTTCTAAAACTTATTGCAAACTAATATTTTTATGATATCTAATATCTATGACATTTTTAGCTATTAAAAAACTACCTAATTAACTTAAAAACTACATTTGTTGAGAGCAGAAATTAAAAGGCATTTTGGTGCAGCATTTAAGATGCAATCAAATGATAGATTTCAGCTATATGGGATCCTAAATACATTTGACTCCAGATAAGACATTGTCCTCCATTCCTCAAAACTATTTATTTACTGTGCAGTGTGCAGTGCATATATTAATCCTTTAACATAAAGTAGTAGGTATTAATTTTTGTCTGAATCTTAGGCTTTCAATAACTACTGAAGCAATTTTAAGCACATCTTTGCATAGATACCAGGATTGTTTTAGGCTATTTGATTTAATAGTGTTGCCTACTTTACCCATCGAATATAAAGCTTCTAGAAGCTAGGGTCGCATCTGCCTTTGACTTATAAGTAATATAAAATTATGAAACACTGTACTATAGTGAAACTAACAAACCTTGTAGTTAGAGCCACAGCTATATTGAAAGAACCAGTGATATAGAAATATATTGAAAATTATAAACCTTGTAGTTAGAGCCACAGCTATAATGAAGAGAACCAGTGATATAGAATTATATTGAAAATAATAAACCTTGTAGTTAGAGCCACAGCTATAATAAAGAGACCCAGTGATATAGAATTATATTGAAAATAATAAACCTTGTAGTTAGAGCCACAGCTATAATAAAGAGACCCAGTGATATAGAATTATATTGAAAATAATAAACCTTGTAGTTAGAGCCACAGCTATAATAAAGAGACCCAGTGATATAGAATTATATTGAAAATAATAAACCTTGTAGTTAGAGCCACAGCTATAATAAAGAGACCCAGTGATATAGAATTATATTGAAAATAATAAACCTTGTAGTTAGAGCCACAGCTATAATAAAGAGACCCAGTGATATAGAATTATATTGAAAATAATAAACCTTGTAGTTAGAGCCACAGCTATAATAAAGAGACCCAGTAATATAGAATTATATTGAAAATAATAAACCTTGTAGTTAGGGCCACAGCCATGATGAAGAGGCCCAGTGATATAGAATTATATTGAAAATGTCCATGGTCAATCAATATTAGTCCGGGATAGGTAACTGAAATACAAAATGATACATTATACTGAGGTGGTTATATGTGAAGTTGATAGAAAAAGATCCCAAAAACGGTTAAACTTTCCGTTTTACAATTAAAATTTGTTGGAATACTCCTTCAAAAATGCTGAGGAGAAGTAGAAAAAAATTAAGCGGCTAAAAAGCAGCCTAGAATAAGTCTAACTGCCTAGGCGTGCCTGTCATAAAAGCTTCAAATTATACATCATTTAAAAATGAATTAACACTTAAGAAAATAAAGTATTATATATATTTCATAGAGTGATCACCAGACAAAGTCAAAGCTCAACAAGACTGTTGTTGTTAAGTAACCCTGTAATACAGGCGGACGGACGGATCAAAGCTAAAGAGTCGCTGTTCACATAGGTAATACAATCAATTTGAATAATAAAAAATTATTAAAAAATTTGTACCTAACAACAATGATGATAAAGATACACCTGAGCCACAAAACAATCTTACTGCTGGAAAAAATACTGAAAACAAAACATAATTCTGTACAATATTGAGCTAGAATAGGTGGCGATGAATTGATTTTAATAGACATTAAATCTAATTACCAACAAGTCTAAAATTTCAAAAATAATTTACCTAAAAGATCAGCAACAATGACACTAAGTCTCATAAACAGTTTATGTTCAGTTGACTCTATACCTCGACTAACAGAAAATAAGCATGTATTTTACCTTTCAAAAGATACAAATATTTTAAATATTTATTATATCATACTTAAAACAGATTCATTTTTATAAAATGTTAAGCTAGTAAGATACACTTTTAGTAATTTATTTCAACGAGCCGTTAAAAAATATATTGTAGGTATGATTGATTCAATAAATGCTTTATTCCTTTTATGAAGCAACACAAAAGACGAATTAACTTTTTCAGCTACTTTGCCAACAGCATAACTAGAAGATGGTTTCATTTAATTTATAATATTCTCTTAAAATGTAGTGTAACAAGAATGACAACATTTGTAAAAGCGAAGCTCTAAAATAAGAGGAAGGACTAACGAACAATAACTCTTGTAGAGTGTCAGAAATTAATAAGCAAAAATTTTGTAAGTCTAAATAAAATTGTACAAAAAAATGGTTGCAGAATTGCATAAATACAAGATAACGTATAAGGATAAGCTTTTATTTTAGGATTTGATTATAGAGATGCTTCGCTTATAATATTTTACATTGTTGTCCCAGGAATCAATATTACAAGCATCAGACAAATAGGATAATTATATCATACAAAATGTTATCAAAAAAAGTTAAAAATCAGCATGTTTTAAATGGGCGTACGGGCTTTCTGTTAACTATTATTGAGTCGCTGCGCTTTTTAAGAAGTACCTAACTATTATAGGAATCATCATGTAAAGTTTGAAATCGATATGACAATTCTAACCTGTTTAAATTAACGAATAGAGCTAACCGTTACGGACGGACGTACTTTTGAAGAAGCGTTTTAAATTTTGGGATTATTAAATCTAATACATAATAGAAAGGGAATAGTAACTTTCGCAAATTTCCTTAAAGTTGTGAGTAAAATTCCAGTTAAATGCGCTTATTAGGTCAAACTGTTTTTAAATATGCATTTAATTATACTATGCGTATGTATTAATAAGCGCAGTTGACTGGAATATTGCGAAAGCTTCAATTCCATTTGTACTTCAATCAAAATATTATTTCATCAATGCAATTCTATAAATCAAATGATTCCTATGATAAGCAGTTAACGGAGGATAATCTAGTCCCCAATACTGTAAATCATTATCCTAAAATATAATAATTCAATTGGAATATTCAAATCGCATCATTAGAGAGTAAGGATTAAGATATATAAGTTATAAAGAATTTTAATGTTAGAGGTAGATTTGAAATCTGCATCTTTTAAGGATTTATTTATACAATTTTTTTTTATATATTTCTTTTTCTAAAAGCGGAAATACAATTTAAGTTAATTATTTTGACATCTGTGATTGGTTTAATGAAAACTATCTGCACTCTGATTGGAGAAGCTTAAGTGTCGTACATCATTCAACCAATTAGAGCGCAGGTAGTTTTCAATTCGCCTATCAGGGATGTCAAAATTAATTAACTTAAGTTGTATTTGCGCTTTAAAAAAAAAAATATACAAAAAACGAATTTTATAAAAAATCTTTAAAATCTGATGCAGATTTCAAATCTACCTCTAACATTAAAATTCTTTATAAAAACTTAAAAACTTTTATATCTTAATACCTAACTTTCTTAGATTAAAATCATTGTGGTTAAAGGTTTAGATACTGCTAGTTTGAACCAACTAATCAAGTTTACTAAAAGTACCAAGATTTGTCAAAACTTGTCAACTAATAATTTTAATCTACAAAATAATTAACTAAACCCTGTGGGTGTATATTTATTGTCCACTGTCTGTTCTTTAAGATCCCTGGTATTTGTTTCATGTAAACCGATATATTATTACTAAGATGTTACAGCAGATTTTCATGTACTCCAATAAGTGAAACTCGCAGCTGGCTAAAATAACGATACCCCCCATCCAATTTCTTTTTAGTCTATCCCCTCACTTCCTACTGGATGAAAGAACTGACCAATAACTGAGGTCCATGTTAGCAACCTAAATTAACGACAATTTTTCCCCTGTCATAATATCCACGTAAATTCTACATCTATTCTGATGGAACTGTCTTAAATAATATTTGGACATTACGTTGGTTTGGCTTCCAGACTTACAAGTGTGGGTTTATTTTTAAAATAAAGCAGCACTTTTTTATTTTATTTTTAACTTGAAATGTTTATTTTATTATATAATAGTTATTGACGTAAGAACAAATACGTGTCAAAGGACTAAATGACCTCTTTCGATGTGATAGTGACATCTCCCACTCCTATTATCTCAGCTTCTAATGGAGCTATACATTTTTGTGTGTTTCCCATGTTTGATATATAATTTTTTTATTTTAACACAATCAAATTTTACTTCTCTCGCCACCTTTAATTAAATAGCCTTTGTTTTTGGATACTTATTCTACGTAAAAACTCAAAAAATAGAGTATGTTATTTTATTGTTGAAGCTAAACTGGCAGCGGTTGTGCTGTTTTAAATTTTGCTACAAAAAATCCACACCACTTGAAGTGAATGTGGCGTAAACCAGCAAAACTTTTTTACAAAAAAAATTCTCCTCTCGAGATCTTTTAATTAAAATATAAGGGGTTTAGAAAAATATTTTTAGTAAGAAACACTTTGATGTAAGATTAAAAAGATAAAAAAATGATAGTAAAATTGTTAAGATTTATATATTTTTAATGAAAAAAATGATGTTTTTTGAAGCATCCTTGCTAAAGAATTTGACCACTTTATTGATGAAAATCAACCATTACTATTTACACTTGACTAATCTGAAGCCAACCATACATATATTTATATTAGCGATGCTACTTAATAAACCACGGCTGTCGTATAACACATAGCGCATCCGATCTTTGTTGTTGGTAAGTTTGAATCTCGGTCCAAAACCGCGTCTTAACAATAGTACCTCAACTTTAACTAGATGCACAGTTAGGACTTCCAGAAAAAGGTTGTGTAATTAAAGAGTTGGCTTTATGTTGGACGATTGGCAGCATAATCATGCAATTTATTTGCAAATTCAAGATGTCATCATCATAATTGCCTTTTAGTTCTTGTCAGAACGTAGGCTACGCACAATGGTTCTCCTTGGATTGGGCACTTTATGAGACCCCACTTAAAGATAATATTTTGATTTTCTCATTTTTCAGTTCACTTAAGAGTTCTCTCCTTTAGGTAGTCTGGTTGCCTGGGTGGGGGTTCCGGGTCAGGGCTTGATTGGTTAAATTGTTTAATTGCAAGATGTGGTACACAAGAATAAGACCTAACAGAAATATTCAATATATGTTATAGCTGTGCTGCTTTTGGATATGATAATCCTGGTATAGACATATAAAAATAAAATATATAATTGAAAGATATAGACTTATAATTATTTAATATAGATTAGATATAAATTTAAACGTTTATCAGTTAATATTATAAAAGAACAATAAGATGAACATTATGGATGTAGTTTAAATTAAAAACAACTTTTTATATTATACTTAATCGTTCTAGAAATCCATTTCCATGATAGTTTATCATAATGGATTTATTATTGCTTGGATGTTACACCAGATTATCACGTAGTCTAAAGTGAAATTTGTTGCTGGCTAAAAAAAAAATCCCACCCATCCACACAATTCCTTCCTACTGGATAAACAAACTGACCAATAAATGATGTCAATGTTAGGTAACCTAAATTGACGACAATTTTTCCCTTTGACATAATATCTACATATATTCTATTATATCATGTATGTAATAAAATAGAAAAAATATTATGTTAGGAAGGAACATACCAATTTGATTGAATCTCTTTCTAAATTATACATACCTGTTACAGGAATCATCATATTAAGCTCGATAGGACAATTCTATTATCCTATTATATAAATTAGTAACCTTTTTTTGTCTGTAGCAAAGGATCTCTCTAACCGCTAAACCGATGTGGTCCCCCTTTATAGTGAAGATTCTTAGATCCTGTAATAATTTTAGGATATTTCATATTATATGAAAAGTTAGGTAATGGTTTTAGTCTATTTTTCTGTTATTCCTTGTCACTTCGAATATAGATTCTCTAGATGCTAGGAGCGCAGCCGCTAGTCATAAATATAAGATATGGGCTACCTTTTACAGACATACAGACCGATTCTAAGTATATAGCTAAGCTTCACAATTAAAAATAAAATGAGAAATATTTGACAAGATGTGCGGGTATAAAAAATTTATAATTTTAAATGTCCAGATAGCTACAATACAATTAATCAAGGTATTATATAAAAGTAGTGTAAGTATAATAAATCTTTTTTTATAGCATGACCGTCAGATCGACGGACCAAAAAATTTCATGCTGAATACTCTTTGGTGAGAAGTATCTTTCTTTAAAAAATCTACAGTCTCAAATAACATCCGAGAAAATCACATTTAACCTAAATCGTTATATACTGACTAAATAACCGACAGACAAAGTAAAAAAATAGAGTAGTTTCGCTACTCAAAAGTGACATTTTATGCTACTAGTAATTGGTGGTAAGTCTACCTGTATATACAAACTTGAACTGACAGTAGCACGGTTGACTTTTTAAATATCGATTTGTGAATTTCAATCATTCATTTTTAATCAGACGATATCAGGACATTTTAAGTATTAGAGAAGAATAATTAGAGCGACCAAAATATATTTATAATTCTATCTACCTCCTTGTCTCCTAAAATGCATTGGAATAAGGAAGGCAACAACCATAAAAGCGAATCGCTGAAATGGTATGACAAACGAATACTTGCAGAGTGCCAGAACTAAATAGCAGAATATCTAATTTATTAGTAGTCTTAAAAAATAGAAGTACAGACATTTTGTTAACAATTTTAGAATTGCTAAGCTTTCGAAATCGTGCCTAACTATTACAGGAATCACAATAATAAGTTTGAAATCGAAAGGACAATGTTAACATGTCTAAAATAACGATGATAGCCATCCGTTACACACGAACGAACCGATCCTAATTATGGAAAAGCAAAAAAAAAACAATTCAACGGAGTATACTTATATTTCAACCCCTCAATCTAGAATTCACTACTCTAAATAATGTAAACTTCTGTTAAGGATATAAAATTTAAATTTTAAAGGTTATCTGTTATAGTTAAAATGATTTTAAATCAATTTTTGTACTTTTTAAAATGTTATTATATTTTATTTATTGGTTTATAGTAAAACACAGATTATTTGATTCTTGCTAATTAATTTTTAACATTCTTCTTACAACTTCTGAGGAAAGTTAAGCAGAACAGCAATATCAAGCTAAAAAAATTTCTGTGTAAAATAGAATTATGACAATTATAAAGCGTCCTTGAATAGTACAACTAATTCGTGCTATAACCTACCGAGATCTGAAGCTTCAGACAAAAAACTTTAGTGCTTTATAAAATAGGATTAGTGGCTTCGCCCCTAATCAAGTATTTTTTTTACAATATATATATATACAACGGCTTCCTTAAAAAAATTGAAGAACTCAATCGTTTCAGTAGTCATCGAAATTTTTCAGCTTTATACAATAGGACCTACAAAAAGCAAAAGTTCATGAATATTAACAACCGACCAGGGATCAATTAAATCTTGTTGAATAGACTCGAAACAAATTAATATTACATTGTCGGTTGCACAAAATGAAAGTAAAATCTACCCTTTAAATTCAAATAACATTATCAAAAAATGTGGTTTGCAGTTTAAATTAAGTACACAAAATTATTTTAGTTTACTAATAGCGATTTCATATATCCTAAATCCTATATCCCAAAATTAAAAAGATTTTCACCTAAAAGAAACTAAAAAGGAAAATGGAGGTCAATTTTGAAGAAGGGATAGCCATGTAGTAGGGATGAATCATACTCCAAATCTTTTTTAACTAAAATGCCCCTAAAAGCTGCTGGCTTTTAGTTTATTGTAAAGCAAGCTTTCAAAATGAGAAAAAGAGATTAAATTAAGCTTTAAATTCAACTGAAAAAGACAGCTTAGAATGTTCTTTAACAATTTTTCTTTATGTTTATCCACTTTTAATCCAAAGTATAATGCATATTTATCGATTATCGCCCGGCCCTTTTATTTGCTTTACTTCACAGGGTGAAATTAAAATATACAATATTTTTAGATATTTATTTTTATATTGGTATTGAATTTATGTTTCTTTTTTAATATTCGTGGAAATTTGACAGTAATACGATGCTACACACGATTTTTCAGTATGGCAGAAATTATATTCTGCTTTACATATAGAGAGGGGACAATGGACTGTTTATTACACTAGTTCCCAAAGTTTTATAGTAACGTTTTTTTTGCGTTGGCTTAACAACTTTGGGGACTTTTGTAAATTTTGATTGGTTGGTTCCGTAAGTTGAGTGTTTAAACTTTCAACCACTAACTTTATTCTTCAGAAAGTGTAATTTTGTGTATCGTTATTATTTATTGAGTATGCACGTACATCAATTATTGGCCATTCTCTTATCCTTTTAGATACCTGTCTGCTTAGGGTAAGGCCACTATTCAATTGTTTATGTCTGTTTGTACTATAACAGTTTATGGATGTTGTCATCCGTGTTAGTAACTGATTTTTAAACCTCCCTAAATAAGGAGTTACACTTTTGTGTGTCCACTTAAACAAACATTCTAGTGTCATTTATTTTTGGCTTTACAGTCAGGGATAAAACGAAAAGGTAAACAATATTTTTAATTCGAGGATTTCTAAAAGCGAAGCTTTTCTATAATTAGGGTCGGTCCGTCGGTCCGTCCGTCCGTAACGGATAGCTTTTTTTTTGTTAATTTAGGCATGTTAGAATTGTCCTATCGATTTTAAACTTTGCATGGTGATTCCTGTAGTAGTTAGGTTCGATTTAGAAAGCGTAGCAACTCTATAATCATTACCTTAAAGTCCGTACGTCCATTTTAAACATGTTGATTTTTTACTTTTCAGCGGTTAGCAAGATCCTTCTGTACAGACATCCTGTTACATTTATTTACTTGCCTCACCAATTTTGTTTTATCAAATTACTAGCGGCCACGCCCCTAGAGGCCTCTAGGGACTCGAAAAATTGTCTGTTTTAAAATCAGCTATTTACCCAAAATATTCTATTCGCCGATAGATGGTGTTAGTTATGTTTTTTTAGAAAATTGCAAAATGTCCGCAGGGCGGCGTTTTTTTAGTTTTGTCGATTTCTCTGGGGAGGGTAATGGTACCCTCCCCCAAAATAGTTATAATATTCCCGGGACATATGAGAAGCTACCCTGTTAAGGAGATCCCGATCGGTTCAGCGGTTAGCAAGATCCATCTGTACAGACATACAGACACACAGACATCCTGTTATATTTATATACTTGGCCACTTATGGATGTTGTCTAACCAAATTTGTTTTATCAAATTACTAGCGGCCACGCCCCTAGAGGCCTCTAGAGACACGAAAAACTGTCTATTTTAAAATCAGCTATTTACCAAAAAATTCTTTTCGCCGATAGATGGTGTTAGTTATGTTTTTTAGAAAATTGCCAAATGTCCGCAGGGCGGCGTTTTTTTTTATTTTTGTCGATTTCTCAGGGGAGGGTGGTGGTACCCTCCCCCAAAATAGTTATAATATTCCCAGGACATATGAGAAGCTACCAGGTTATGGAGAACCCGATCGGTTGAGCGGTTAGCGAGATCTTTCGTTACAAACAAACAAACAAACAGACAGACAGACACCGTTCTATTTTGAATTATAGATAGATTAACAATACATTTTATAATACTTTTTTAATTTTTACTTTAATTGCAAGAATTTGACAATTTTATTATACTATTATAAATGTTTTAAGTAGGGTTAAGCCGGATATCCGGCCGGATATTGAAACTATCCGGATACAGAATATCCGGCTGATTTTGTATGCCGGCTATCCGGCTGCCCGGCCGGATATCCGGTAATTTGCCGGATATTCAGCCAGAACCGGATATCCGGCATTATAAGGCAGCCGGATATCCGGTATCCGGCCAAAAAAGTATCCGGCACAGCCGCACAACCCTTGTTTTAAGGAAGGAATATTCAACAATTCAAATTGAATACGAAAATTTTAACACCCCTTACGATTTTGAAATTAAGGGGGGTGTAATACAGACATTTCATTGTTAGGGGGGAGAGTTGAATACACCCCCCCCCCCCTCTACATATTCAACATACTCAAAAATCGAAGCTTTTATACAAAAAATGACGTCATACAATACAAAAGACCAATGATAGGCCAATACACAGACTGAATTACTAATGGCAGGCCAGTATATATTTTAATTGACCAATGGCAGGCCAGTATACATTTTAATTGACCAATGGCAGGCCAGTATATATTTTAATTGACCAATGGCAGGCAAGTATACATTTAAATTGACCAATGGCAGGCCAGTATACATTTTAATTGACCAATGGCATGGGCCAGTATATATTTTAATTGACCAATGGCAGGCCAGTATGCATTTAAATTGACCAATGGCAGGCCAGTATGGCGTCATTTTTTATAGGCACTATAAAATGGTAAAATGAGTAGGGGGGGGGGGGGTGACCCAAATTTTTGGGGGTAAAATTTGTTTGGCGGGGGGTGGTTAAAGTCCCTTTGGTGGCACCCCC
>LS053956.1:0-12491 GCA_900241095.1 Acartia tonsa | reverse complement strand
TATAGAACCTTATACGTTCGTGGTAAAATTAAAACTAACGTAGTGTAAGTGTACAGCAAACCCGATATGCATCATAGACAAATTAGATCATGTAATTGCTTCTTGAAAATAAAATCAGTAGTATATTTTTTTTTCCTTAAATAGCATATTTAATTTATTGAAAATTAATATTATGTAACAAAATAAAAAATCAAATTATTTAATACAAAAATTTATCTATGAAACATAGAATCAGAATCTAGAAACTAAATGGGTACTTTTAGCTTAGTTATAGGAGTAATTTTTTTGACTCACTTAATTTAATCATTTTAAAAAGGCAAGCTTTAAAAAGCCTAAATTTCGATTTAATTAAGTAGGATATTAATAACAGCAATACAATTTTTTTTTAAATCAATAGACAGCCATTCATAATGATCTTTTAGCAAGGGAACCGTTGGACTAGGAATAGTTTCACAGTTGAAGGTCAATTATTGATTTTACCATCCAATTTCCTTATAAATCCATTTTTCTATTTTTGAGCTCTTATATTTAATAGATGTGTTGGTCCTTTTTCTGCACTGGAAATTATGCAAAGAAGGATACCTTTGTACTGGCTGTGGAGAAGGTAACTAATCCTTGCAATCTTCAACCCTTTCTTTCTCCCTCCATCTTAACATTACTTAGCAAAAACAGACTTTTACTTACGAGAATTTAGAAATTTTTGCTTTCAAGAATCATAAACCTTTTTAACATAGCTACTCTGTAATAAGGTAAAGTCTGACTGTCTGCCATGTAAAATTGCCATAGCTTACAAGCTTTCATGATTTTTGTATTATATTTACAGTTTATTTAGTCAACTTTATTGTTATTATTTTTCATTTGGGCTACGCTTTTTATGGACATAATTGGCCTTGTTTATAATACTTTTGGCTGAAATATATCTCATATTCTTACTGTACGTTACTGTCCTCGTATCAAAATTGTTTTCATTGTAGGTGCCTCTTCTGCTGGAGGTGGGGGGAGTGAGCTTCTCCCTGGTGGGTGGAATACGACACCCGAAGTCTATACACTCAACTACAAGAATGATAAGGTGACGGTCTGAGTTTTTTATGTGGTTTAGGGAAAATAAAGTATACTAATAAATAATATTTACAATAACAGGATATCTTGCTGTGTGTGGGGCGAAATATTTCACTAAGCGTTGAACACTATATGGTTCTTTCTTAACAGTTGAGCTTTTTATAGGTCCAGGGAAGGTTTGCAACTATTTTGTGGGTGTTTATTTCTACCATCAAGTGAAATCGTCCCTGAAAAAAAAATAAACAATCCCTCACCCACTCCTACATTTTTGTCTATCTTTTCTTATTAAAACTAGGATTGAAATTGAAGTTTTGCCGCTTATAACAATACGGTCATGTTATAAATGTTCCTCCTTTTTGACTGCTAGCAGCCTTCAAAGTTTTTCATTGCACAAGATCCAAAATGTTTATTGTTTATTATTTAGGAGAAAGGTTTTCTGTTGAAAGTTGTGAAGATTGGTGAATCAGTATCCATCAATATTCTAACACAGCCGGAACACAAATTGGCTGAACTTACCATCCAAACTAAGGAAATTATTGTTTGCTGCATTTTAATTGCAATTAATAATAAAAATCTAAAAGTAAAAATGTATATAGTATACAGGTCTTGCTTTTTATATATCTTATACCTTCATAACAGAAATCACCCCTGGAAAAAAATTCCATCACCCCCCCTTAAAAAACCCCTTAAATTTTAATATTTTTTTACATTGAGAGTTGGGGGTCTACTTACTCTCCCCCTTTTCACTTAAGTGCCCTTATAGGCCTCTAGGTCCTAAGCCGCTAGTAGTAAAAATCTAAAGCAAAACAGAAATTAATACAGGATTATGTTGGTGAAGATTTAAGTGATTACAACAAAGCATTTGTTAACAAAGAAGATTTGAATAAACATGCTGAACAACTACTCCAAAATTTTAAAGGTATCTATGACTTTTTACACAATGTAAATCACATATATTGTTATCCCATCAAAGTGTACATCAAGAAAGATAATAAAAAGTTTTTAAAAATCATACATTACTTCTAAATGTGTCTTCGCCCCATAGCCTTTAGGAACTCTCCCTATGCGGTATAGGGAATTTCCTCCTTCTATATTGAATCGTTTTCAAAACTATAGATATTTATATAATTTCTCTTTTTTCGCCCCAACCACTATTGATACAGAAAAAGTAAATATTAAAGCTAAGATAGGTATAAATAGAGGAGAAGACGTTTAAGTTCATTTGCAACACTTTCTTCCATCCAAATTTTACTGGTACTAAAGACAATACACAAATTCAATACAGTAAAGATTAATTTATCTTATTTCATTGTCATTAGGTATCTAAAATGTTGAATTGTTTTAGAATCTGAGAATAAGGGAGAAAAAAGGTCAACAATTGAGGAGGGACCCTCGAGTTCCAGAGAACAACAGCCCAGACGTCCAAGGTGAATTAGAATTTATATAGCAGAGCTACTTCAGAACTCCAAAAGGAGTTCCTTAGCAGACAATGACTGACCTGACTATTCTATAACCCAATGACACTATGTCTTGTTCTATTTAACTTACTTTTGTCTGTCAGTTAAACTGCAAGGATATGAAAGATTGTATGGTTGATTTATATTATACTAGGGGGGGTTGGGGAGTTTGTACACTTCTAGGAAATGAATTTTGCACTGGTCTGTTTTTTCAGTTCTCAATCCATTTCTTTCTGTATAATCTATTATTCTTATATGTCTGGATCTACCTCCTAAAACTTTGAAAATTGAATTTGACACTTTTCTCCTAGGAGCTAAAAGCTCAGAACTTAAAACTTTTATATTTGAGGGGGGACAAGGAAAGCAACAAGGAAAGTGCCAAAATGAAATCTGTAGTTGCTGTTTAGTTCAATTATGTGAAAAAATTTTCAGTTAAGAAAATCAGCTCGATTTTTATTGAAAAATTATCTCACAAATTATAATCTTAGTGTTTTGGGTGGTGTTTTATCCGTGCTTAACTTGTACAAACTCCCCCTCCACCTTGAATTGATTGAAATCGCATATTATTGATAATATATAGAGTTGATCAGAATCCACCCGACAGTGAAAGAATTTGGCCACCAAGAGTTGGTGGCTCAGATTTAGATCCTTTAGGTAATTTTTTAAAAATAGCGCAGCTCCTCTATAATTATAAAGATATATCCTACTTCCACCCGTCCATTCATTTGTTATTTATCTATCTTTCTTTAATGTCCTTTACAAATAATATATATTGTTAATTTAAGATTTCTTAAATAACTACATTTTTGGGATTTAAATTACCCAAAAGATACAAGAAGGGGGGGAAGGCCTCCAGGTTTAATAGCTGCAGGCCTACAGGTTCAGGAGCTGCAGGCCTCCAATTGGTCTCTGTACAGGTAAAAATAAAATAAAAAATGTTTTTTTTGAAGATTTAGAGGTCAACTTACAAAACAAAATATGAATCGTTTTGAATGTCATTTACATATTTGAAGAAAAAAGATGCATATATTTTTTTATAGGTTGACCTCTATCTCTTAAAAAAATATTTTAATTGTTACTTTTACCTGTTTAGAGAACACCTGGAGGCCTGCAGCTCCTGAACCTGGAGGCCTATCCAAAAAATCTTCAAAACTTGAGAAAATTCATCATATAAGAATGATTTTATCTTTAATAACCTATCCTCTCAGTCCAAAGATAAAGCCTATAATCACTGTTTACGCAAATGCGTCAAAACTTTCCCCCATCTTGTTTTTAAAGTTGGCTAATCAAGAAAATTTTATTTATGAGTCAAAACAACTACCTAGCCTTCTAAGCATGTTAATTTTTCATATATAAGCATAAAAAAACATATTCACATAAAATATTTGTTGGTTTTAAGTCACCTCTACTCTCTATTTTTTTTGTGATTTAGTTCATTTTTATTTAGGAAGAATGGGTGGGGGAGGAATGATAATGGATCCTTTACAAAGTGGACCTCCCATGAGACCAAGGTATGAACAATCAACATTTTACGGATTTACTAATAGTAGAACTAGGCAGACAAAGATGTATGTAATACTAAAAACATTTTGTTAACTACTTAACAATTCAGTTGTCTAAAAAATTGTTCCTGGTATTTCTCTGTTGGAATAGGTATTACTTAGCTGCCATAATAAATAGACTTCTAAGATATTTTATTTTTATTAATTTCCTGGCTATTAAGCATGAGAGGCATTAGTTAAATGTAATTAATCAGTGGAAATTTTATTTAATATTGTTTGAAATACCTAAGTTACAATTATTTAAAAGGGACTATCCATGAACATTAACAAGAGCAAGTGATTCTAAGCATCTTCCAGCATTGATCCATAGTATTTTTTTAGTGAACTGAACCAGTGAACATGCTAGGTTTATGTTTAATATTTAGTTTATCAACTAAAAAGTTAGGTTTCACCATAGTTTTGAAAACTTTGTATGTAAAACATTTTTCAAAGCAATACCATCAAATACTTTGTTGAGCTCAAAGGACAAAATATAATAACACGGCAGAAAAGCATCAAATGTTGTAAATTGCAAAAGTACATTAACCCTTTTTCTAAATATATATTTAAAGTCACAATAATATACTTTTGTGTCAAATCTTTTAAACAACAGTTTGAACTCATCAAAACATTTGATGATATTGCACCAAACAATTTTTAACATTTCAAAGTTTTTTTTTCATATAAAACCATGGTGAAACCTAACTTTTTAGTCGATAAAGCAGATATTAAACATAAACCTAGTATATTAACTAAAAAAATACTATGGATCAATGCTGGAAGGTGCTTAGAATCCCTTGCTCTTGTTCGTGGATAGTGACCCTTTGTCCTGAAGAAACATTTGGATAACTATTGTCAGACTGTTATTAAAATGTCGTTTGAGTTGGTTATTTTCATGTTTTGCAATACTTAATTATCACATTCTTGTTTTTTATCAAGATGGGATCCTGTTGGCCCTCTTGATCCAGATTTTGGAGGAATGGGTGGACCACTTGGTCCCCTTGGAGGTGGTGGGGGTATGGGTCCCATGGGGGGTGGAGGAATAGGTCCTTTTGGAGGAGGCATTGGGGGTGGGCCGCTTGGAGGGGGTCGTGGTGGGGGAGGGATGTTTCCTAGAGGTGGAGGAAATAGGGGGAGACACTTTGGAGATGCAATGAGACCACCTGGATGGGATAATGATGACATGTTTATGTAAATATAAATAAAAATAGCAGAGGAACTAACTTTCTTTGAAAGCTTCCTTATTTTATTATAGTAATCAGATCACGTTAATTTCCTTAATTTTTCAAAGTTTTATAAGATAAGCAAAGCTACTCTTTTACTAAGGTATATTAACCATCAACTATCTCTAAATGGGGTTGGTATTAATGTGAAATACAATAAATATTATAAGTTTAAAGTTGATTACCTATTTATTTCGATAATGAACTAAAGTTAATGGGCCATTTTTGTGATTTTTCAAAATAACTCATAAGTTTTTACAATCCAACATTATTGCTGCATTACTCATGGAAAGAACGGTTATTGCTGCACTGCTTATGGACATAATTGAACTTATTATGATTACCTATATTTATTTCATTCAGTATTTAACCCTCATGAAAATTTATTTTAAAAACATGAAATTGATCATGCATATAAATTCTATGTTTAGTAAGTATTAATGTGATAAAAGTTGAAAATTTCTTATTTACTCACCAATTTTCAGACAAATAAAAAAGATAAAATGGAGCATGAAAAAGAGTTACCTACATCAGTGTCAAGCAGTACAGTTGGTGATGATACATCCTTCACTAGCACTGTTGGGGATGATGATAAGGATTTAAGCTCCAGTGACACTGAAGGTGTTCATACATTAGTGCTCAAAAGTTTAGACCAATCAAATGCTGCTTTATATGCTAAAGAAGACATTATTGACTCACAATTCATTGAAAATTGTGGCTTTGATGAACATTTGAACCATGAAACATCTTCTGATAATGAAGATACTGAGGTCATGTTAACCCCCCAAAAGCAAATTATAATGCAGCTGTTGATTATACATATTCTAAGTATTGCACAAATGTATGAAAACCCTTGCAATCAAGGGCCTGAAGATGATCATAAAAAGCAGGATGACAAAGATAAATCAGATGTGGATCTAAGTGATAATGATATTGATACTTCTCAAAATAATGACAGCATCACAGATCAAGATGTTACTGTCAATAATGATTCATTGTGGGAGCATAGTTTGGGTGTTAAGAAAGAGATTTCATCATCACAGTACAATACTGCAAATGATAGTACAATTGCATCTAAAGATACAAGCTTTGAAAGTTTTAATAATTCTTCCCTAACTATAAATGATGATTTGAATGATTCCTTAGAAGACCATTTAAATGATTCTTTGAATGCCTCCAAAGAAGTTGAAGCAATTGGTTCAATAGAAGATTCTGTTAAATCTGATCATGTTACAAATGAAGAGTCTGTAAAAGAGCAGACAAATGAGCCACAAATTATCTCAAATACAGATGTTGAAATAGTTGGAGCAATTGAAGATACAAGCACTTTAAATGAATCAACCTCAAGTAATCAAGAGGATGTTACTACTCCAGTTATAGATGATGATCAACATGTTGACCCTGAAATAACACCCCAGAAACAAAATCTCATCCAAGAAGTGGGAACTGGATTATTATCTCATCCAATGAGAATGGAGGAAGAGGTATTTGATGGTTATGGAGAGGCAGAAGAAGAAATAGAAATACAAGATGAAAGGGAAGAAAATACTGATACAGGAGAAAATGAGGAAACAAATATTGAACTTTCAAACAATGCACAAGAAAATATTGCCCAAAATGATCTAGTCATAGAAAAAAAGACAGTTGATACAAAAGAGATAGAGATTGAAGAAAATGATGCTTCTATTGAAGAAGTTACTGTTGAACAAACAACACAATCCATAAATTCTCCTGAACACATGACACCAGTTAGACCAGTTGAAATTTCTATTCCAGCAACTAATAGACATGACATCTCAATTACCATTGATGATTCTGAATTAGTAAACACTGATAATGAAACAAAAGTTGACATTGATGAACATGAAGCCTCTGAAAATAATGGAAAGGAATTGGAAGCACAAGCTAGCATCTCTGAAGCTAGTGCTGCGTTAAATTTTGATGAGAACCTACCAGGGACAGTTGAAATTCTGGTGTCCAAGTTGACTGGAGCTAAGGTCTACCTGATTGGAACAGCTCATTTTTCCCAGGAAAGTTGTGAGGATGTGGCTAAAGTTATCAACAGGATTGTAGAATGAACAAAACTTATAGAAATTAGAATTGTCAATTAACTATTCTTCCTAGTCGTAGTATAGTTTACCTACTGTTTTTTAGATGATAAGAATGGAGGGAAAATTAATTTTTCTTGCATATATCTATCTTTTCCTCTTTAATAATTGTTTATTCTACTGAACAGTGTGAGGCCTCATGTTGTTATGCTTGAATTATGTCAACAGCGAACAAACATCCTACATTTGGATGAACAAACTATTATTCAGGATTGATATAATTGCTATTAGATATTTTAATACTATAATTAAATAGGTTTTGTCAAAATTGCCGGCTTTATTTCCTAATATGTTTAATCACCAAAGAAAAAATTTCACAAAATGAGTAAGGAGGGATAGTTATTTCCATTGTCCTTTCCTTTACTACCTAGTTATTTTTTACATTGCACTTTACTTTTCTAACACCTAAAAGTAATATTTTCCCTTAGATTTAATTTTTTACCACTTAAAAAATTATGTAGGCATATTAACTTTATTTATAAGCTATATGGATATTCTTGATATCTTTGATTTCTTGTCATTTTTAACAAACTGTTGCAATGTGTCATAACAACAGGAATCACAAAACCTCACAATGCAGCGTTCCTTGGAAATAATCCGAGAACAAGGAGGCCTTCAGGTATAGTTGACTAAAAATATTTAAACACTTTTTACCTAAATCTTACTTGATCTCTATTGAATAAGTTTTATCATGTATTGCATCGTATTACAGACAATTTTCCACGAATATTAATGTGATAATTGTTTCAACAAAACTGGTTTTAATCTGTTAATTAATATTTGATTCATTTGTTTTGCTTCAGAACTTCGCTAGGTAGGTATTTATTTTTGATAATTTCATTCTTGTGCCTGTTGACGTGTTACCCATCACAAAACAAATGTTATTGTTATCTTTCGTTAGTATTCTTTAGTTAAATATAACCTGTGTGTGCAGGGTGTAATGTACCTACTGCTGCTATCCATGTCTGCACACATCACCAAGGAACTTGGTATGGCTCCAGGTGGAGAGTTTAGAAGAGCTTTTCAGGTAATATGACAGGGAAATACAAAAAGGTACCTTGATATCTAAGAAGTGTGCTGAACCATTTTAATTTTTGGCTTCTTAACTTTTTTCATTGTAAAATAATTTAGAACTGTGAAGTTTTTTTACCATTAAGATTATACATAAGTAGCTAGGTACTCTTAAAAGATGTAGCTCAAAGGCTATAGTTTTCAAAAACTTTTTTTCTTCTATTATTTGCTTAATTTTATTTTCAACAATAAAATAATTAGTGGTTTCTCTCAAATTGCCTAGTTTTGCTCATAAACCCCCCTCATACAATAAAAAAAAACCTCCCCCGTCCTTATTTTCAATTGATTTAAAACACAAGGGGGGGGGGGAGAGATGGTTCGATGTTTTTTAGGAACCAGACGAAAAAACACCAATATTTTTTTATGTTTAGGAGGCTCTAAAGATTCCAGGTTGTATTATCCACCTTGGAGACAGGCCAATTGGTATCACCATGAAGAGAGCACTTGGAGCTCTTAATCTTTGGCAAAAAATTAAGTAAGTCACCATATTTATTTAGTTCTATAATTTAAAGTTATAAGGATTTTTTTGTTTGAAATTTAAGATCTCGAAAATTGCTGGTCCGAATTAGTTGTACTCCTCAGGGAAACCCTATAAATGTCTTGAGTTGTTTGGGGCTATTTTTTGATCTCTCTGTTATCACCTAGAGGCTAGGGTCGAAGCAACTATTCCCATAGTATTAAGTAGTAAGACTATTGTATAAATATTAAGATTTCAACAACTACATAACCGATGGAGTTCTTATTTTTTAATGTAGATTAATTTTAACAAAATGAAAAAGACATATTTTTTTAGACTTGGATTTAACGTGTTGACTAGCAACGATACAATCACCAAGGAAGAGGTGGAAAAATGTAAAGAAAAGGTATTTATATTTTACACACATCTTTGAATTTTAATTGTTAAAAATCGCGTTAATTTAAAAGTAATGTTGATCTGGAGGGAGGGTTAAATGAACTTGTCCTGCAATTAGTGAGCTGAATTCTTGATTAAATTGTTCAAATTAACAGTATCCAAACTATTAAATTGGACCAATAAATTTTACATATCTACATTGTATTTTTGTTTATTACAATTTAGTGGTATTTTGATTCATCTCCTATTGTTTAATCATCTTTTAAAATTCCTGCTTTATTTACTTTCACTTCTTATTTAAAGGTAAAAAACACGCGAATCTGTTTAAAAATGGTGTTCATTTTACTTTTAGGATTTGTTGGAAAATCTGCTAGCTGAAATGGCGGGAGAATTTCCCGCGCTTTCCAGAGTATTTGTTGATGAGAGAGATGTTTATCTGGCACACTCTCTACAGGTTGCCAACTTTTTACAATCACTTTTTATGTATCGGAATTACTTTTTTTTTTAATTTTAATTTTTATTAAAAAACAAAATATTGTCCTTATTTTGTCATTGTTTTTATTTTTTTGTTTTTTTTTATTTTGGAAATACACTGTTCAAAGCTAGATAATTCCTTTTCTTTTTTATAGTATGACATTTTTATTTTCATATAAATGATTTTAGGTGGCCGCTGACCTTATCCAAGTTGATCCAAATGCCAGGTAGTTTTATATTGTCTTTTGGAATTATTGAAACTTCTTAAGAATTATGACTAGTATTCAAGAAATAAAGAAAATAATCTCTAAAATAATCTTATTTTTGCTAAATTAAAGTTTATTTAGAATGTGAATTGTAGTGACTTCTAAATTTTGCCTATTAGAGATTTTTCCCTGACATTATATTTACTTTTTTAGGGGTGGCCTGGTCGGACCTTCCCCCACAATTCTTCCTTCCCCCCACCCAAGAATTGTTGTAGGGGTCGTCGGCATTGGGCATATGAAGGCAGGATATATATGCTGTATTAAAGTTATTTTTTTAATGAAATAACTTTTTTTAAATATTTAATCAAATACAACAGCTAAACAATTCAATTGTCATATAGCTCTCTAAATCTTAAGTATCATTTTTATTTTCCTTAATCAAATAAAATAATTGAGCTAATAGATTAACACAACTAAAATAAATCCAGACAGCATGTGTACAATTTGCCAGGGCATTATCAAACATTTCGGCACTGTGACGCCTGAGCAAGTGAAAGAATTCACAACAGTCCACCCACCTTCCAGAATCCAGAGGATTACAACGTTTGCCCTGAAAATGGCAGTTTTGGGAGGAATCGGTTTCTGTACATATAAAGCGGTCAAAATTCCTACAAAGTTCATTTTCAATAAACTTATAAAATAAACTCGTGAGTTCATAAAAATTTTCAGCAATTTTTGACATTTTTACAAAAATTAAAACAACCAATCTCTTAATAAAGCACAAAACTCAATAAAACAGGGAAAAATAATTGAATATCAATAATATCCCCCTATCCCCCATTTCATGTAAACTTCTGCCTTTGGTAGATTTTTATTATAGGGGAGAAAGGGTTGTTGATTAATTTTGTTCTCTTCAAGTCAAACCCCCTTTCTGAAATAGAAGAACCCTGCTTCCAAAAATAATTTTACCTCTCTATTTACCTCAATTTAAAGTTATCTACCTAATCTACAAATATGTTCAATACCTCTTTGAAAACTTGATATAATTAGCTTTTGTTGGTAACTGTACTATTAGGATAAGAAATATGTGAAATTGTTTGGCCTTTTTAGCGATATTTATTGCCTTAGCTAAAAGACATTATATGTTAAAAATTATAATTATAGTAAAATATTTATCACTTATTATGAATACAGTATTTCTAAATTATGTGTTAGCTAATTAAAGTTTTACGTATTATTTTTTAGAAGGGTACCTTTCATGAACGGGAAATGTAAGGTTTGTGTTCTTAGTAACTTAACTAGACTTCTTAATTTAATTAATTCATCAGTTGCTACATTTAAGTCAAAAATACCTTAATTGGACCGTTCTTTACGATCGCACTTAGAAATGGATATAGAATATACGTGGATATTTTAACAGGGGAAAAATTGTTGTCAATTTAGGTTGTTATTTTGGAATTCTTTTATGATTGCACATAGAAATGGATATGGAATATACGTGGATATTATGACAGGGGGAAAATTGTCGTCAATTTAGGTTGCTAACATGGAATTCATTTATTGGCCAGTTCGTTTATACAGAAGAAGTGGATGTCATGATCATTCGTTATTTTAGCCCGCTGCGAGTTTATTAGGTTGTACAGAACAGGAAAATCTAGTGTAACGTCAAAGTAATAATATATCCATTCTCTTAAACTAAACCTCTCGTTCATTAAAGTACCCTCTCTATTTGGACCTAAGTCCCTAAATTAATTATAGAATACGTATTAGAAATTAAGAGTTATATTGTAAAAATCATGCATTTATCCTGTTATGTAGTTTTCTAGATTTTTGTCTGAAGCTTAAGATCTCAATAACTACTGAACCGAATAAGTTCTTTATTTTAGGTAAGCTTTACTTAGGACCTGTGACTGTTTTAGGCTATTTCATTTCAGATTTTAGTCTTGGGATGGTTTTAAGCTATTTTTCTAGCCTTTCCCTGCACCATTGAATACAAAGCCCCTTGATGCTGTGCGTAGCTTCTTGCAATTTATTTTATTATTATATTAAATATGCATTTATAGTTGAATTATTAATAGATTTTATTCTATATTAATTAGGTTGTTTAGTAGTTTAGGGTTAATAACATCAACGATATAAGTAAGATCAATAAAAAAATATCTTTATCGAATTCAAATTTATCAGATAATTCACATTGTTAAGATTAATGCATTATATTATAACTTGTTAATCATAAATTTTTGTGATTTTTTTCAGATTTGAAAAAGTACTTTTCCTCTTGTCATTTGGGAATGTTTTGTTTATAAATGAAATATTTTTCTAATTGATATACTCTTATTGTCAAATGATGATATTTTGACACATTACAAACTTTCCCGATTTTGTATTACTTTTGAGGAACATGATTCCAGTTACGTCATATTTTTCTTTCCCGAAAAAGGGAAGGGGGGAAGAAAATCTCTTCAAAAGAGATGGGGAAAACCCCCTTTTCTCCCATCT
>LS053955.1:21050-31496 GCA_900241095.1 Acartia tonsa | reverse complement strand
CCCACACCACACCACCACCCCCCCCCCCCCCCCCCCCCCCCCCCCGCCCGCCCCCCCCCCCCCCCCCCCGCCGCCCCCCCCCCCCCCCCCCCCAAGAAAAATGTATGTGTGTGTGTTTGGGATTTTTAGGGGTAAAACAATTAATAAAATACAGAGCACTAAAGTATTGTTCTATTTTTTCTCCCTCCTTAGGGTAAAAAACAAAGGGGGGGGGGGAAATAAATAAAGTATTTTGCAGAAGGGAAAAAAAATCTTGTGCAGAATATAAACCCCTGCTAAATCCTCAAAGAAAAGAACTACCTGCAGCAATATTGAGGGCGTGCGAGGGTTCATCCTCTCCTATGGTTCTATCCTTGTTGGTGGCTATGAGTGCATAGATTGGCGAATAGTCGCCGCTACACGCCAGCATTGGCATCACAACGCGGTACTGCATTTCTCCACTTTGCTCTACAGATACCCATCTTAATCATTTTTAATATAGCCATAATGATCTACTTAAAATGTAATACCTACCTACCAAAAATCAAATTAAACATTTTTTTGCAATTTTAAGCAAAGCTATTCAATATTATTTGTTTGTATTTGTGTTTACAAATATTAGTTTATTAACATGTGTACATCCTTAACTAGTTGCTGCGAAATTTATCTTCAATATTCCTTGCTCTCCCCCCTCCCCCCGAACAAAAATAAGCAAGAGCTTACCTGCCATGGATGTATGAGGTGGCCATGGCTTCCGCCAGGTAGTCCAGCATGATGTCCGACCTGTCCGGGCTCACAGCAGGGTACACCTCGTCAATGGGGAAAATATCACTCAGAGACTCGACTAGATCAGTTCTAAAATAAACCAAATTTTCATTAGGATCATTAAAATTAAGATGTGGTCTGTATCAAGTAATTGGATTTACATTTTCATCTCAAGCTGTCCTAGAGGTACACAAGATTCTACTGGTAAAAACGCTGAATAATCGCTTACTACATTTTGATTTTTTATTTCTTGCTAATAATCATTATAGTCCTTTTTCATTCTCGATACTTTTTGAAATGTAGACAGACGGCGAAGTTTTTTTTAAAGACAATCATATGTAAGCTGTAGTGTAGCTACTCTGCCATAAAATGTATTTTCTTACCTATAATGATTTAGTATATTAACCATGCCATAACACTGTTGCCGTTTTAAATTCAAGTCTTGTTTAAATCTCTCCAAAAACATTCGTATCTTGTCTACTTTGTCTACGTATTCAGGTAACCTTAACAAAAGCAAATGTCAATAAATCAACATGTTGTCTTAAAGGAAAATAAGTGAACATAAAAGATGAGATAAAAGATTTGAGGTGGGTTGACTCATTAGAGTAAAACAATTAGCATCTCGGGGCTAAAAAAAACTGGTTTTGTTCTTATAATTCTACATTTATATCCGCGGAAAGCTGTTTATAATACGATGCGAGAAATAACCCATCATACCTTTTATGTCTTCTGGTATTTGAAGTGACGAGTTTTGCTAAATTTTGATCAGCTATTGCCTTCTTTTCTCTCTTCCATTTTATCACATGTCGCATCTGTTTTATCTTGTTCTTCAACTGTCTAGAAAAAAAAGGTTTTTGTTAAATATACAATAGACATGAAAATAGTATAGTCAGGAATAGGTAATGTGATTCTGACAAACAATTATAAGTGAAAATTTACCAACAACTCCCTTCCCTTTCGTTTCCCTTTCTTACCACCTAACTTCCCTTCAGTTACATAAAAAAAGGCTTTACGCTAACAAAATATTTAATTTTTGGCAATTTCAAATGAAATTAATTGACTGAATAGCAGCCCATGAGTATGGTGTACATAAATAACAATCAACAAATATTGGATAAATCGAACTATAAAGAGTAATACATAAATAGATAGTACTAGAATGGATAATTGGACAAAGTATTTTATTTTTTGAATTGTTTAAAAACATATGATTCGTGAAAGAAATCCAGTCTATCAGATCTATGAATGGAAGAAAGTCACTCAATTTTATTTAAAATAATTATAGAAAAGCTTCGCTTTTAATAAAAAAGGAAGTAAAACACAGCTATTTCGATGCTTGATTAGTTAAAGTACATCGAGAATAAAATTTAATTAACATACAATATTATCATAGATTCGAACCTGATATCTTCACGTAGTTTCTTTTTGTGGACACTCTCTGTAACCTGGTCGGCAATGCTTGACTTTGTCTGCTGTATATCCCGCTGCAACCCCGCCAAACTCAGCTTCTGGTCCGCGAAGCGCACGTAAAATTTAGCCCGCGAATGCACAAAATCCCCGGCGCAAATACATTCCTTAAAATTATCAATTACATACAATAAAAAGTAAAAGCAGCTTAAAATTCACAAATTCAAAATAAATGCCATGCGCATAAACAATCAAAATGCCGCAAATTATAGTGTAAGGATTACAGTAGCAGAATTGGACCATTAGATGCGCATGCGCTTGTATACTGTAAGGGCAATGTATACTGATACCTGTAAAGCGAAGAAACTAATTAAAGACGGATGTACAGAAATTTTGTAATTATAGAGAAGCTTCACTGAAAAGGTGGAAATTAATTTAGTACCTGGCAATAAAATTTATTTCTATGTCTCCAACATACTGTACATGTAGGCTGAGTGTTCTTGGCATAGCTCTAAAGAAAAATTTATTTTATTTTTGAACAATGCATCTGTTCATGAAAGTAGTCCACGGATAGGAAAATAAAAACAAGTGTTTGATTCCTTTTTGTTGGTATTATCTATCAATTTTCTTTAGGTTTTCGTAGGCGATTTTTTTTATAAAACTCTGCTAACAATATTTTTTCACACACTCACATTATATCCAGCGGATATGGTTCTTAATCAAAACTGATTTTTTACCTTTAATTTTAATTGTCCAGTGGAAGTATCGAGTTTGAAATGTACTGTAGTCCCCCCTGCCAGACTCACAATTCCTTGTGTACTAGCCCCATGCTCTGCTCGCCCTAAACAAAGTTGAAAATAAATAAATATTCTTATTAGATAGTTATGTTCATGTACAATTCCAACTAATAAAGCACAGAAGCAATATATGAGTTTTCTTTATTATTTTATTGTTTTCTCTGTACCTCCCTGGTTCTGACTTTCTGAAAAGTTGATTTTAAGAATTATTTCGCAAAAATTACAAAACTTACCGCCAGCGACCAATAGATGGTCTGTAGGTCGGCCTGGCACCCCGACATGGTCCACCTCACAACCTTCCCCCTCATCATCAGCTCCTTCGCATTTAAACTTGGTGGGACATTCTTCTGTGGAGGATTCCTAGGATAAATTTATATGATTTATGAACTGTTCTCATGATGTACAGTTATTAAATGCAACTGTTGTATAATATAATATTGTGAAATAATATTTAAGGAATGAGCTCCATGACCTAAAAATTTATTAATTTAACACCATATGTCATATATAACATCATATTTAACATCATATACAAAGCGTAGATGATACAGGACTAACAGAAAAAAAACTTTAAAGTATGCAAGAAAGTAGTTTCGCTATTTAATATTTAAAAAACTTACTGTATTTGATTGAGCAAGAAGTAGAGTATCGTCAGATAACATTTGATATCAAGTCATTTTTAATCTGGAATCAAAATTCTAATTAAATATAAATTAGTTTAAAAACTTAATCAATGACTAAAATGCTTTAGAGTATCACAGATAGGTAGAAATCACAAACTTAATAATAAAATCATAAAAATTCTTTGGGTTTAATTTTTGGCGCGCATCCAGTTCCACAAATGTAACAGCACTAATTGCCACTTCCTTTTTCCTACTTCGTTTCTTTTTTTTTCATAGCAATGGAAATAAATGCACACCTTTTATATCTAGATCTAGTGTTATAGAATTGGATTGTATAAAAATCTAAATTTGGTAAATATAATCGCTAAAAAACAAAATAATTTAATTTAAACTCTTATAGGATTGGAAACCCTAAAAATGGAGGAAAGTAGTACAGTTAACTTGTGGAAAACATCCTGATGTATATCAGCTGGCAGCAGGAACTGGAGCGTCTTGATTTCTGTTCCTCCCCAACCTGAATATTTTATAGGTTAAGGTGTGCTTTCATATCCTTAAATAAAAGACTACACAAATTTTCATCCAACTAATATGATAATAATATGGTTAGGTTATGAACTTTAAGATACTAATGTATTTTACAATGAATCAATACAAAAATATTCCTCTTTTAGAATGTGTCTTTATAAATATGTTTTGTTGGTATTACAGAAGTTTTGAAAGCTCTTGAAATTTGTAAATTCCTTCCATTAATTAAATGCACATTTTATCTTTAGTATCTTGTATATATTGATAGCCCTCTTCTTCTATATTGTTAAGAGTGTTAAAATAGAACAGAATGTCTTGATTATAGATAAGCTACACCACAGTAAGTCTAAAATGCCTACCTGCCATTTCCATCATGAATCCTTTTATACATTTGAACATAAGCTCAGCCCGTTTCATACACCAAGCCACCGTCATTCGCTAAATATACAAGATTAATCATCTACATAAGATTAAGCTATGGCAATTTCTGGTTTTGAATTTTTTAAAAATATATCATGATATGCGTTTAACTAAAAAATTAACGAATATTACAACAGGAATAGGGTGGGTTATAGCAAGGGAGTGGGGGGAAGGTAATAGGGAACAAAATATATTTAATATTTACAATGAAAAACGCATCAAGACTGTATATATTTTTTTACAATACGTTAACTTAATAGTTAATTCAATTTTTCAGTTAAAAATATGCTTTTTAATGTTCACATTACTCTTTTAGTAAAAAATAAATGACTTATTTAGAAGCTTTGCTTGAAGATTGAAACGTTCCCTAGGCTAAGAGAGATTATTCTTAAATTATAGAACATTAATTTAGGTTCACACAACAAAAGTAAATAAAATGAAAACCCCTACCTCTGTCATCCTATGTGAAAGTAGTAATGGTATTGTAAGCGTAGTAATATCGTTCATACACGCTGTTTTCACCAGATTTCTCAGTCCAATTATTACTGGGTGACGAGAACTAAACAAATATTTTCGTTAATTACAGTCTTAAAGTAATTGACTAGGGCGATGGGAAGATAGCCAGATAGTGAAAAATCAGATAGTCATTCGGTTCTAAAAATCATTTTATCTAATCATGGATAGTTGCCAAAACGTACAACACCCCCTCCAAATATTAAATTTCTTACTACTGACTGTAGCAAAAAAAAACTACCTGACATTGCCATTATCCAGTGGCTGATCCGAGACTAGATGAAATACTACATGGGTCTCACAGAGATTACTGTGCCGAGTAAGATAGAAGTCACCATCCTTAACGTATAATGCTTTTATTTCAAAGATTTTTCAAAATCTATTGAAATATTATGTCGAATGTGGAATCGTTATCCTCTATATAAAAGTTCAGGACGTCTGCCTGTTTGATCTCGCAAACTGCTGGACTGACTTGGTTCTATTTTACAGTAAAGCTTATATGTCCAGAAAATTCTTTTTTTTCACTTTGTTTTTAGTCTACAATTGGAAAGTAGAGCTTCGACATATCCCCCCTCCCCCCTTTCTTAAGTGCCCATGGGGCCTCTTGGGGCACATCCGCTAGTAACACTCATATGAGATTAATTTTAATACCTGTAATTTAGAATAATCTTTGTTGAACTGGGCCGGATCTACACTTTCCTCTCCGGATAGCTTCATCTCCATGTCCAGCCGTTTCTGGTGGAAATCTGTCCTCCAAAGCCAGGCTCGCCGTATGTCCGACTAAATCAAGGGACTAAATAGCAGGAATTTTAAGGGGTAAGGCAATATACACTAAAATAAAATTACCGCTTCTTTAACTAAAATATTGTTGTAAAGGTCTTTTGTACAGTTACACTGCTAGTTTAAACCAACTAATCAGTATGTATAGTAACCAAATTATCTAAGTCAAGTAATGAAAGATAGTACTTATAAAAAAACTTTGGGTGCCTGTATGATATAATTACAGTCCAATGTCGTCCTCACCTTTCTTTATGAAATTTGTAAATGTTTCTATATCTACAGTTAAGTCAGCCAACCTTACAATATCTTTCATGGGGAATGAGCGGTTGTTTCTAATAGAAAAAATAAAATCATACCTTAACATTATCAATCTGTGTTTGCAGAGATGGAAAATGAAACTCAGTTGATCTGCTACAAAGATCCGATAATTCTCGTGTTATACCTAAAAAAAAGACAATATTAGTCTAAATGAGATCCTAAAAATGGCAATAGTTTATTGTATTTTTAAATTTTAGTTTCATATGATATGATACAAGGTATCTTTTTCTGGTTAGAGGTTTCTGCTAAAAGGCTGAAGCTTCACTGAAAAAGAAGATTTATAACGACCTAGCAGACAGACAACAAAAACATCCTATTTTATTAATGTAATTCAACTTATCCATGGCAATGATGTACCTGATCCAGTCCTGAGCTTGCTGTCCGACAGGATAACCAGACCGCACAGATTGTTGGAATACAAGGACATAGAAGTTTGTAGTCGCTGGGGCAAAGCTTCTTCTCCTGAAGGGTATTTACATAGGTCTAGGATGTTAGCGGCTATCAACCTAGTAAAAAAGCTTGATAATAAAATGATGCAACCCTTTATTTTATGACAGAAAAAGAATTGTGCAATGAAATACAAAAATAAGATAATGACGGAAAGTTTTGCAATACCTAAAATAGACGAAAAAGTATATGACAGTATAACAATAAAAACAATAATGGATTGACTTTACATACCTTAGATTATGCATTTGTTTCATCTGAGCCCCGAGAGTAATTGTAAAGCTCTCCTGTAAAGCTGAAACCTCAGTCTGGGAAGAAATTGAAAATGAGGACTGGCTTCTAGGAAACATACTCATGGAATTTTGATTACTCGTCTTATATTCTTCGTGTACACACATCACCCACTAAATAACAAGTTATTGTAAAAATTTATGTTTTTTGTATGAGCTCTATGACCAAATTTAACATCACATATCCTAACCGCATTTCGAATAAAGTACGTTACTTTTTATTTTATGGTATCATATCCGCTGAGTAAATTTAAATGTTTATTCTTTAATTTGCATACCTATATTAGAGATTTTCATAAATTTTCCATGAAATAGAAATATATTTCTAAGCTGATTACTTGGGCTAGTGAACAAACTAAATGATTAGGACCTTAGATCGACTTTAGAAGCTCACTTAAAATTACCTAGCACTGATTAAGTATGAAATTGGAAGTTAGATATCCTAATTTTATCCACCCTAGTAAAGAAGCATAATGCAAATGCAGCACCAAGGAAAGAAATTTGTCAATAAATCACAAAATATGATGTCATATCTTATTATAAATAGTTTATTTATGCCTATTCATTTTGATTTGTGTAACAACTCTTCAACTGTGATATAAAAACTTACAATAAATAAAAATGACAATACCTGTCTAAATTCTGAATACTGTTTCTGGTGCAGGGTGGCTAGCTCTGACTCATACTTGGACAAGAGTAACTCTCGCTCATCAATATGTTGGGTAGCAAGGTTGTTTATATCATGCTCAGTTAGTCCCTTCTTTCCACTGAATTATTAATATCTATACCATGTTTTTTTTAAAGGGGAACATTTTGCACTAAAGTATTTTATCTTTCAGGAACGAAGAGAACAGATGAAAATATTTTTTCTCTTTTTTAATTCTATCAAGTAAATCTAAGAACCCTTTAGACTTTCTAAAACAATGTATTCAAACAAAGATTTAATAATCAGCTCACCTTTGAACATTCTGAACCGCGTCTGCCATTTCCCTGGCGTGTTTCGCCTCCATTTCCCCCGCCTTGTAGTCTCTCTCCCTGCAGAGGGTCTCCACTGTGCAGGCATAGTTGGCCTCCAGCTGGAGTATCGTCTCCGAGAGGGGGGAGTGGATTAGGGAATGATACACGTCTGCAAACACCTAGAAAATTAGTTTGACCTCATATGATTCAATATCAGAAGATAAAAGTGTTGATACAAAAGGAAAAATATTTCAGTATCATCCGTTTTTAGTCGGCCGCGAAAAATATTTTCTAAATAAAGGGAATTAACAGAAAGCGCAAATATAAAGCGATTTAAAAAGGAATGAGACAGAGCCTTAAAAAAAATAGATGGATTAAATGGACAAGAATAAAATAATTATGTGTGATAAGTCACGTGACTAACCTCTTCATCTCTAACTTCCGGCGGCTGTGCATAATCCAACACTTCCTCAGTAAATGCTGTCGTCCAAGCTTTCAACAGCGCCTCTACATCCTCAGACATTGTATATTTGATTTGGGAAACCTTTGTCTGAAAGTGTTATCACATAATTAAAAATTTTGTCAACTAGAATTTAATCCAAAACGACCAGATGCTAATATTTAAGGGGACTGTCAAAGAAAAGCATTATGTCATTATTTGGTAAACAGAGAAGAAACTAAAATCCTTTTGGTTGACCGTCCCCTTAACACCAAAAATTTAGTTATTAAAGTAAATAATAAATATTACTCTACTTAGTTAAATTAAAACGATTAAGTTATGAAAACACATAAAAAAAGACTTTTTACTCAGTAGGAATAGCATACAGCAGGTATTATCAAAAAATCATTAGTTTTTTTTTTGGAGATCTGACAATGAGCCATGAGGACATATTTACTGCGCAGGCCTTCAACTCTCAAAGAGTGCTTTTCATGAAAGATTGTTCAAAAGCTTGACAAACAATCAATAAAAATGATGTAGCTAACGAGTAATTATCTAATGTTTAAACATAAAGACATTAAGAAGTCTTAAAACTAATATCTTTGATTGGACAAATGCCTTGAGATATTTAGGATAAAATAAAGCAAAACTTTACAATTCAATTTCATGAAGAGTCCCTTTTAAAGCCAAAAAAATTGCAACATGGAAAATTAGATTGTGAATAAAAGTGGCCACCACCAAGATGTGTTTTGTGTATAGGCAGATTTATCATCACAGAAAAAAAATATTTATAGTTTTGGGTGGCTATATTATTATAGAGTGGCCGTATCTTTGGAAATCCCATTCTCTGTTATCTAGTGGACATACATATACAATATGAATGATGAGAGATGCCTCCAGAGGGATGGATGAAGGATGAAGAGTAACATCACAGACAAATTATGGGGGGGCCACAGAGATACGTCACGTGCAGACACATTTAGTGGCCGTATTTCTGGTACTCCCAATCTCTGTTATCAAGTGGGCACACCTAAAAGGGGAAAGATAAAATAAAAAGAAATTTCATTAAGATTTAAAAGATAAAAAGAACAAGGATGGTAATGTCAAGTGTAAAATAAATGAAAAAAAAGAGATAAGGATTACAGAACCATTGAGTAGATGCAGTGCTTTAATGTATGATTTTAAAATACAACTAAAATTGGGAAAAAATTCAAGATAAGTGTCAATCAATTTAGAAGAAAAGTTTTGATGAAAGCACAAATTGTTAGTTTCAAATTATATTAACATATTAGGTAATAAAAACATTATATTTGTTTATTTTAAAATAATGTACCTGTCGAGTCTTGAGCCACCGACTGATGCAATGGAAGTGAAAAGCATGATTACACATGCCCCAAGCAACCTAAGGATAGGACATAAATTCAAATAGGCGCGGCGTAGGGTTGGATGTAATAGTAATTGTACTATCATGTTATATGTTACTAGCGGCTACGCCCCTAGAGGCCTCTAGCGGCACGTAAAATGTTTTTTTTTCTTTCCATCTTTGTTAAGTTCAAGGGTTTGCCAAAAAAACGTATTAGGCCACTGGATGGGGGTAAGTTTTATTTTTTTTCCGACTGCAAGAGTGGTGATACCCACATCCAAAATTGCTATGCACTTTCCAAGGATTTATGAGAAGCTACATTGTAAAGGACAACCATATCGGGTTTGCAACTGACAACTCAACATTAGTTCAACAAAAAAAAACCTTACCGTACATTCCTCACTGGTCTGACTAGTTTGATTAGCTTGACACTCAATACACAAATCCATAATGTGGTTCCTGACAGATAAACAATAAACATCTTATAATAAAGCTAATAAAGAGAGGGGTAGGTTTCTGGTAAAATCCGCAAAGGTTATGTGTTATCCTATTATATAAAGTAGTAAGCGTTTTTTGTCTGTCCCGAAGGATCTCGCTAACCGCTGAACCGATATTGTTCTCCTTTACAATGAAGCTTCTTATAGGTCCTGGGAAGGTTTTAAACTATTTTTGGGGAGGTTGTATTCACCCCCCTCCCCCCAAAAGAATATTTTTTTTTACTCTATTGAAACTCAAATTTAAAATAGGATTAGGTCGACTTTTCCTCCTCCTACCTTAAATGCCCCTAGAGGCTTCTAGGGTCGTAGCCGCTAGTATATAATAA
>LS053955.1:10803-20950 GCA_900241095.1 Acartia tonsa | reverse complement strand
TCTATAGTTCTTTTCAATAAGAAATACACATATTTAGTGAATATTATCGTTCTACTATTATTTTTAAGCCTTAAAACACATACCTTAACGGATTCTACCAGAAACCTACCCCTCTCTTTAAGGTAATAACGTATTTAACATTTAATCAAAAGCGCGCAATTTAAGCCTTAAATAAATAATTCCATTTTAATAATTGTTAATATATTTGAAATTTACCAAGAAATTACATAAATTTTTAGAAAAATAAGACTTATCAGTTTTAGCAAAAAGTTTGAAAGATTTTTTGTCTTTTCTACAATACAAATAACAAGTCTGACCTGCAAATAGCACAGTTGTCCACCACGATATCCCAGGCCCATAAAGCTACAGCATTCCACTTCTTTACCTCAAACCTATAAAAGATTTAAATATATAACAGTTTGTGTATATTTCTTATTCGTTGACTCAAGGAGTCAAGAACCTAGGGTGTTTTTATTAATTTTCAATTGGTTGGTGCCAAACTAGAAGTGTCCAAACTTTTAAACCAAAACTTACAATCAACAGAAGGGGTAATAATCGTCGGCTATGCCTATCAATTTATTCTCTATTGTCCTATCCCTTAAGATCACTAATCAGTACCTTAAGTAAAATAAAAGAAGACTAAATAAAAAGCTACTCCTTACCTTTTCTTTTCCTTGTTCATTGCAGACGGACCTGCAGGGATCTCGCTATCACTGTCAACATCCATTTTATGATTTTTATTGGATTTTATTCTGAAATTTTTATATTTTTAAGTGCACTGAGTCGTAATAGGTGGTAAATACAAAAAAAAGGGAAATTGTATTCAGAAACAAATATCTATTATAATGATTTGAGAGTCATGACAGTAAAAAAATCTGAATACTTGTAAATAAAAGTATTGAAATATGAATTACATTGTAAAAATGATCCATTAGGATATTTAGCAGTCAGTTTAAACATTGTAAGTTTTAAAGTCTGTGCATAAATATGAAATGTAAATTTTTCGTTGGCACATTTCAATTCATAAAATTCGGGCAAAAATAGAAATTATGAAAAAAAAGACATTTAAACAATTTTCATAAATGGATTAAGAGTCCTAAAAGAGGATTCTTTTTGGCAGAAACTATTATAAACGTTGCAATTTAGAGACATTTCAAGTATATTGTCTTGGCATACAAAGAAGTTTGTTCCCCAATTCTATTCCTGTAAATATTAATCTTTCCAAACAGAGTCCATTTCACTGGAAGATAATCCTTCCAGGGCAATCAGCTTTCCTTTTCTCCACAATTCAGTTCTGTTTACCACATCCTGAAGAGACAAGAGCAACTCAATTTATCTGTCATTGACTAATCACTGTGCTATTTAAATTAAGGCAATTATATCATTAGTGGCGCAACAAAACCAAAAATAAACTAAAACAATAAAGAGTCTGGCGGGCATAACTTAAAAAATAAAGATGTATCTACCTGTCCTCCTGCCCATCTGGAATCCTCTCTATATTCTGGAGATAAAACAGACATCCAGACACCAATGGATACAGGCAAGCTAGAGAAATTAATAATCTTTAGCTGCAGGATTTATGACAACTTTTATATACCTACTAAATGTTAATGAATGAGAATGTGTGTCATTCATTAAGTTTCCCAAGATAGGAAGATAAAATACATATACTTTATTTCTGTAAGCATGACAGGCTAAACGATAAACATGCATAAATATGAGACATGAAAAATGTTATTACGACAGATGAACAAATTTGCTAACCTCGAAAAATCCGTCAAATATGCAGAATTCAGAGCCATAAAATCTGCCAACCGTTTGGAGATAACAAATGATTGTGAGGGCAGGGGAGGGAATGTGTTGGCCTCGAATACGAGATCCTGGTCTCCAGGTTTGACACTGTGACGGAAAGAGCTCCAGAATAGCTTGTGTCCGCCAAGATTGTTTAGCACCAAATCTGTAAATTAACTATGTCTTAGAAAAAATTTTATTTGGAATGAAATGGAAAAAGTATAGGTATAGGTTTTGAATTTTTTGTAAACAAATAATGTTTAAATCATCGAACTTCAACTAAACCCAATCTTTCTGACCTTTCATGGACATTCAGACTTATATACTAAAGTTAAAAAGTGACTGCACTGCACTTTTAATGTATGAAAGTAAGCTTACCTATATTAATTAGACTAGAATCAGTCGTGACTAGCAAATAATCATAGTCTATGCTTTGTAAACTCTCAATAAAATACTAAAAATTAATTCAAATATTTAGAATATTACATTAGACAATGGACGATATTGATTTTCGATATTGATTTCCAATGGTGATAAACAAATAATCCCTTATTATGTTATCAAAATTCAATACCCAAAGTTTTTTAGCCAACGAATAAGACATCGTGGTTATACACATTTACGACCAGTGAGTGTAAATTACATCCCAATAACCTCTCCCTCCCTGCAAACAAAATAAATTAACTTTTTGAAATTATACTTGAATTCCTTGATATTAGTTGAGGCAGTGAAGTCTGCGTCAAGAGTTGGTATGAAGGCAAGATCGTCCTTTTTAACAAACATTACATTTTAAGGCATGGATAAAAATCATTGAAAAATTGGCTTAATTTTTAATCAGCTAAAAAAGACGAAATATTCATGAAATAAAAAACTACATTCACGATAAAAAATTGAATTGAAAATATTAGAGCTTTAAAGTTTTCTTAGTGCTCTTTTGAGTGATTTTCCATAGGACGACTATAACCTATTAATAGAGTAGCTAAGCTACTGAAAATAACATTGGGCTAATGTAAGTAAGTATGCCTGATCTTCAGATTCTTCAGCAACATCCGACTCTATGCCCCGCTGTCGTCGGGTTTCTACTTGATTTTGTGTGTCCCTTAAATTTGGAAATACTTGTTGAAAAGAGACCTTTTTTTCATTGTAAAGCCTTCATTCAAGCGTTAGGGAATTAAAGAATAGTCCCATCAATATAGTTCTTTCATTTTCAAGCCTTGTATGTAGAATCAAAAAAGGTATATTATAGGATATCTGTACTAAGTAATAGAAGGACTACTTGCGTCGTTTCAATCATGATGATTTTATGCTTCTTTGATACCAAATTATAAAATTTTAAGATTACAAATTTTAATTTTCTATCACACCTTTCCCAGTCAATTTGCTAAGCTTCGCTTTTATGGATGCATTCATAACTGTTAATACATGCTTTTCTAAAAAGACCTACCTTGCGCCCAAATGATGCATAGTATCCGTAGGCTCAGCCAAAGCATATTCAATATTAACCGGAGCACAATGCCGCGTAGTATATTTCTTTTTTACAGTGCTACCCACTGTCGTCAGTCCTAAACATGATTCTAGTTTTAAAAATGATTTTTTTTTAAGTCGTGACTTGTAGATTAAGACTTAAAACGGAGGTTCAAGATTTACTCATGGACTTCGTAATTTTAATGAAAAAAAGTATCCAGCTACCCCATAACATGGTAATTTAAATAAAATTCACTAAATAGCCAAGCCACCTTATTTCAGGAGAACAGAAGATGGACAAAAAATGAACTATGGTAATATTGTTTTTCCTTCATTATTTCAATCAAATGTCTTTTTAGTTAAAACTGACATTAATTCAAATAAAAAATGTTGAAACTTGCACATAAAAACCTTACCTGTGAAATATATGATGCCATGTTTGCCCAAGTGTTGTTGGTCCTGGACCAGACAATGGCTGGGCAGGTTCAGGCTGCCAGCTTTACCCAGGTACAACCAGCCATCAAATCCTGGAGATAACTCCAGGCCACGTTTCATACTCACAGACTTGAATGTATATTCTGCTTCTATACACAAATATAAGTATTTGTAATTTGAAAATCAAATACAGTTTGTGGTGCGTTCATTTAGTGCCAGTTGAGCACTAATAACCCATCACCCTTATTTTTAGGATAATAAAGAAATTTGTGGGAGGGGGATTTTTTCTTTCTATGCCTAACCACTGCCGTGGCGGGCCTTAACTCGGCAGGGAATATATAACCTGGCAATGCGGGTCTACTGAATATAACTTTCAGTGCTTAACAATGTTCTATATGTGAAAGCGCCCAGTTGATATTGTAAAAACTGGAAATCTTTAAATATATGCAGTAAATGTAATGCTTACCTAGGATACAATTACTTACTATCATTAAAAGCTGTATAAACAAACAATAACACTTTCTATTTAAATTATTACATCTAATTCAAGTGTTTTAGCATAATTTATCGGACGACCCTAGTTACAAAGTTATAGCGCAAAAAAGCTTATTTACCTGATTTTTCAGAAGAATTAAACTTAATATGATCCAAAACCTCGCCAGTTTTCATATTCTTTAGAATAAGCAGAATGTCTGTTTGAGGATTAATCTCTAGAAGGTGGGACAGTATCCCCACGTTGTATATTACTACTCCAAATGTTTTTATCTGTTACAAAGTTAATATCATACCTTTGATTTTATTATAAATGAAAGGCCAAATAATATTTAAAACTTTGTAAGGCATATCACAAATTAAATTGAGTAAGATTAATTACTTGGCAGACTCATCTTATTTCCATTTTTAATTGAGGCATTTATAGTAAGGTTATACAATAAAAGGGTTGATTTTTTAATGATATGACTGGTGTACGTAGAACCCTGGAACGTCTATGAAAGTAAAGACTAAAGATATAATATTTTCCTTGAATTGAATTCCGGTTGAAGGTTTATAGCCCTCGGTAAGGCTTTCTAATGCAAATGGCACTGAAATAAAAATGAATTTATTTTTTTTAGATTGCATTAAATATGTAATACCTTTTTAATTCAGACGGACGGACGGGCAGACCTACATACAGATAAACAAACACAGACATTAATCCTATGTTTATTATATAAAGATAGATAATAGGAAAGCCTACCTATTGGAATATTTTCTTGTGTCCAACCAGGGACGTTTACATCCCAAACTTCACAAGATTCTAAAATAATAAAAAGTTTATTTAAAGTAAAAAAGGGTGAGGAAATAAAGTGTATTTAAGAGGGTGATTTCTTTACTTTCATATGTAGGCCAGTTCTTGGTAAAAGAAAAAATAATTAGAAAATTCGAGTAGGTTTTACAATTTCTCGCAAAATTGGACCAAATTCATTTCCCAAATAATATAGCTAGCTACCATAAATCTATTTTGAAACTACCTGAATTGAGCTTCCACATTGGGTGAATATCACAGGTTGTGTCAGATAATACAAATTTGAACAATACATTGCTAGGGAGGGAATTCCTAAAAAAAAATATTCATTGTTAAATAATGCTTCAGAATTCATTATTCACCATGCTTTGGAGAATCGACAATGAAAATTCAAACTACAACCTTTCAAAGATGAAAAATAATTCATAAAGTGATTTTAAACAGCAAGTTCAGTTTTTTAAAGAAAAATTCTAACCTCCATGTATGACGAACTGCCCTTCGTCTTGATAGATTTTCTAATCTTGAAGTCACAGCCACTACTAGTCTAAATATTATAATTATGTAATCTGTAATTTGTAATGAAATCTCTTAATATTTCTTTTCTTCTACTACAGAGAGATCTTGCAAAGATCACAAAAATTTATATGGAAAGACACCTAAAAATATATAAGAAACTAAAAAATCAAAACCGTTTGGACTACAATTTTTTTTGTTCGTAAATTAGTAAATTACATAAAACCATCGCCATAAAAAAGGTTAATTCATGCAATTTGTTGGTTAAATACTAAAAGAAAGCATTTATTCATTGAATTTACGAATTAATAGAATACGACTGATATTTCTAGACAGTAAAGTACAATGAAGAAAGTTATAGATGTAAGAAATATTACAAACAGTGAAAATATTGTGTTATTCCACAGATCTGTTTTTTAACAGGGCTCGGCAGTCGCCACAAAGCCGCCATAAAGTCAATATTAATAAATAACTCTTTTCTATTATACTAGAGGTTGCACCTCTTGCATCTAAAGGCTTTGTTTTTAAAGGATTAGGTAGGGGAAAATTATTTATAGCCATCCAAAAGCCTAATTTGAAAATATGTATCTGTGAAAAACTTCCCCTAAAAGAAGAAATTAACAAACAAAACCTTACTACTAGGGCTGGACCAGATATCCTAACTATCCGGATACCGGATATCCGGCTTTGGTCGGCCCAACCCTACTTACTACTTATCAAAATTGGATATATATGGCAACCCATTTTCTTGGTAGGTAATAAATCACCTTTTAGACTGCTTAACTACAAAAATTTAACGGCTGTATGACGGCTGCCGAGCCCTGGTGTCAGATACCTGTAAGTAGGCAGGTTTTCTTGTGCAGGAAAAAGAAAGAAGAAAAGTGGAAGAATAAAGCCGAGCAGTGAGAGTATGAGAGACTACAATAGTGTTAGTTTGGTTAATAAGTAAATACAAACAATATATTGCTATAAAGTAGCGCAGCAATAGCAATAACAAGTTAAAACTTTTTGAGGGTCAGATAAATCTAAATAAAACCTCCAAAATCAGCTTATTTTGAACCCTTGTGCAATTTATCTCTTTCTAGATTTAATGCAGTTGTTGACTACATAAAAGTCATACCAAAATAAGAATTGCACAGAATGACAATTCAAGGCTTTATATCTAAAAGCCTTCAATTATATTTAAGTGGTAGTCTAAACAAATGTGTGAAGACCGGACACGCCATAGTTGTAGACTTGCTGCGCTACTGACATTATTACTTGGTTAGTACAATAAAAATATACAGCTTCTCATTTTTCCTTTTTAGTAGTGCATATTTTAATTGGTATACTGGAATTGTTTGGAAGGCAGTAAAGTTAAATTTAAATATTTTTATCTAATTTGAAAGATTATATTTTATCATATGAGGTTTAATACTTTAATACATTTGTCTTTTCTTGTTAATCAAACGTTAATCATATTTTCTCTAACATATAAGTACCTTTTTCTCAGACATGTTGAGAGTACCTTTATTGACCTATCTGTCCATTTTTGTCTGTAATTTTTGGTTTATTTTAAATATTACAAAATATTTAGGTATAGCATTTTGTTTTCACTGATAATAAAGATTATATTTCCCTTTTTACCTATGTTCCTTTAATTTTGTTATACCATAAAACATATACAAGAGTTCTTTTAAGCTTTCTTTGTGAATATAAAATACCGTAAGATTGTTAAAGTTTTTAATAATACAGCAGGGCCCAGGGGCTAAAAACAAGCATTTCATAGGAAAAATATTCATACAACTTTACTAATAAAAATGGAATGTTTATGTTAAGTATTCAACTTGTGCATTAATAGAAACCTAACAATAATACGGTATAGTTATAAAAAAGACGGGTATTTTGAAAATACAATTTGAAAGGAATTTGGAAAATTTGGTAAAAAATATTTTGAAATATGAATTAAGAATACCTTACAAAGAAAAACAGTTAAAATATATAATTTCTGCTATGATACATTATTTGTTCGTTTTTTCAAAATACCTTTCAAAATCGTCCCAAATCGATTTCAAGGCAAAAGTAAATTTGGCTTCATCCCAAATATAGCAAGAAGTGTGTTAAAAAAGTAAGAGAATTTTATGGACAGATTGTTTCTGTTTTCTTAGAGTTCACAATATAGAAAGGATAAGTTTAGCAAGATATTTTTTTTACACAAAGCCACAAAATTTTTGGATGTAGTCAAAACTGCATGACTTGAGCTGAATACGGGACATACAACAGTCGATACAAAATTTAATTAACCAGCACCACTAAATCACAGCCGTAAAATATTAATCATAATTTCAGTTAAAAAAAGTTAGACTTTGCTAAAATAGAAAAGTTTAATAAGGTATATTTAAGACATGGTACCTTAAAATCAATCTTATAGTTTTTATCAAAATTGATAGAAAAATGGAAAATTTTGATTTCTAAAACAGATTACAACATCATTTTTGGCTATGATAAACAATAAATAATATAAATAGTTATAATAAATATTTCTACATTACATCTAATAATACATTAACCATAACCATTTACTAAGAATTTCATAGAACAAGTCTAGTATTTCTTTTCTGTTTTTTGAATGATTCCAACAAAGCAAGTTTGTAATTATAAAAAGGTTTTGTTTTATTAGTGAATAAAATATTTTTTCCGAAACAGAAAAATAAACCTTAGACTAGAATCATGAATGTCCTTAAAAGTTACAATTATAATCTTCCTACCGTAGTGTGAAAAGCCTTGTTTCGTCACTCAAATCTTATCCCGGCGGCTACAGGGCAACATCAAAGTACTCCTGGAGGGGGACATCAATGGCACCACCGAAGAAATCCAACAGGATGACGTTGGTTATGTTCAACTTGGCAAAATACCAGCCATGGTCCACAGGCCAGTCGGTCATTGCAGGGTGACGGGTGAACAAAGCCTAAAAATTATATTTTTCAGAAAACAGAATCAAAGAAGGCCTTTATTCATAATTCAAAAAATAAAGGGAAAATAGAGTTAAATGCAAACCCTGGAAATTTTGATAATTAAACTAATATATTCTCACCTCTTTTGCAAACTCTTCTTCAGTAGAATTGTTGTCAACCTTAAGCACATCACCAGCTAAAATAACATGAGCGCAACGAGGGTCCTCGGGATCCAAATCGTGGGCCAAGCAATACCCGCTCTGAAAATTTAACAGTTAGGGCCTCGTAATCAATTATCAATTCCCGTTGATAAAAATAATTTCTTTTAAATACACAAATAGATGAACACCTACTACATTTAATTTCAAATACTTTTATGAACGGCAATACGGATATAAGGATACATTACGGATATAATTATAGAGTAACCCCGCTCCAAAATAATCTATTACCTGAGCAAGAGAAATTGTTACGGAGGCTTTTGGATTTTTCTGGAGGTCGTGGGTGGACATATCCATGTTAGTCAAGTAGAAATAGGGAACACCTAAAAACACATACAATATTTTGACTGGAGGAAAAATTAAGAGGTTTATTGTACGTTTGCTTTATGTGCCACATATCTTTACTAGACACAAAATCAACCAACAAATAAATTAATATTTGGAGGGAGAAATCAATGGAGTTTTAGTGTTATCATCCTATCCCTGTACTCATGAAATTAGTACAAAAGATCAAATAATACTTTAACCAATAAAAAGCTCACCTGTAGATTTATCCATAGTACCATCCGCATAGCTGAAGATACTGGCGAATGGTGTTCCGGTTAAAGATCCTAAACAACAAAATTTTGGTCAAAATGTAGCGCATCAATAATAAAACATTTCAGATGAAAATGTAATTCTAAATATCTCAAAAACGCAATACCAAATCTTTCTAAATTATACCTAATATATGTTATATTCCAATTCAGTTAATATAATATAGCTCTTTGTCGAGTGTATGCTAAGAAATTTACAAAATAGAAAGGAATTTATCATTCAAAGGAAATATGAGTGAAAATTAGGGTTGACAATCCGAATCTGAAATCTGCCAAATTTTTGAATCCGCAATTAAAATCCGGGCCAAATTTTGGGCGGATTGCCAACCCTTGTGAAACTGTGTAATTGTATATTAGAAAGTTTATATGATACAATGAATTATATCTTTACTAGTTGCATCGCTTCTAGCCTCAGGAAAATAGCACAAAACCATCAGAAGATAATTAGAAAGCTTCCCTAAAAAGTACAACCCATTCGAACAAAATTATATTATAGGATACTAAAAAAAATATTTAAGTGTAAAAACACTAACCTCTTGTAGAAATAGTGGCCATAGCCAAGTAATCAGAATAATGGCAGAGATATCTTGACATCCTAAAGAAAACACTCGTGTTATTTCATTTTTTTTCTTTGTATGATTCACTTCCGTACAGTGCAGTGTTTTAAAGTTCCAAAAAGACAATAGTAAGAAAAAATAAAGAATTTTTTTTGGTAATAGTAAAGAGAGGTGAATATACCAGTTATTTTTTTAAATTCTGGCAGCTATGATGATTTCGATAATATGATGATCTAGTATAAAGTATAAATGTCAACAGAAAATATTGCATAAGGTACAAGAGATAATTTGTAGTATAGCTGCTGCAATATTTATGAGGTCACTTGGGTGAGTCACAGCTAGAGTTGCATCA
>LS053955.1:0-10703 GCA_900241095.1 Acartia tonsa | reverse complement strand
TACAAGAGATAATTTGTAGTATAGCTGCTGCAATATTTATGAGGTCACTTGGGTGAGTCACAGCTAGAGTTGCATCACCCTAGGGAGTCTAATGGCTTAAGTAGGTATAAGTTCTTGTTTGTGCAATAACAATAGAATAGACAAAAACTTACTTTGCTGTCTCCTTGTGGCTGGGGGGATCAGGAATATCTAGAGCCGCTTTTCTGAATATTTGATTCAAGGGATCTACCTATAATGTACATTAAATAGTTTAATTTTGTTTTGTGTGATAATTTCCTTTTATCATTATTTAAAAGCATGTCTGTGTGTGTGTTTATTATAGGAATCGCAACTGGAAAAAATACCAGCCCCAATTTTATTATTATTTCTAAAACTAAAATGAAAAGTGAAGGGTCCAAACTTACCCCCCTTCCCCCCTACCTTAAGTGCCCCTAGAGGCCCCAAGCAGGGTAGACGCTTATGTGGAAATAATGCGTTATTATAACATAATAATTTATCAAAAGATTGTACCTCGATCTCATCATCTGTATTAAGCTCTGTTTCTTCCTCAATGCTATGGGCGAAGCTATTCTGGTTTTCTTCTAGTTTTTGGATACCATTATCCTTGTTGGTTTCTGCAATTTCTTGTTCAAAATATTCTTCGCTCTCGTCATCCCTAAATATTTTAGCCGTCTTTCATCTGCTTAGAGTTATGAGTTCATGAGGGGGGGGGGGACTTGAGGATAAAAATAAAAATGTGTATGTAAACATATGCAAATCTGCCCTATGAGATATCATTAATGGCTGGATATATTGATCCACTATTTTCAGGGATGCTTAGTATTTGTCCTCGGGCGGTTTATAGGCTAATTTACGGGATGATAGGTTATAAATCACCCTCTCAGACAAATGGACACTTAAGAAAAAATAATAATAACTAACCTATAGCTCAAATTTTCGATAGTAAGTTCAACTGTTTGTTTTCCATCTGTGTAAACATTTGTTTGTCTCTCGTACGGTTCGTAAACTGTGTTTTGAGGTCATTTTTACTAACAGCAAAATTACAATTGTCGTATTTTTTCAACTTTTTTGGTTATGACATTTTTTAAAGGGCATATAATTTCTTCTTTATGTAGTAAAATTCAATTTTAAGAGAATTTTGTTAAAATAACATCTCATAACTTTTGCTTGTCGTAAAAATGTTGACCTCCCTGTGAGAGTGAAAGCGCAACAGCCACACAGTAATAATATACACAAGAGTAGCTCTTCGCGCATTTTAAAATTCTGTAAATTCAGGACTGATTAGAATTTTACATTCATTAGTTCATGGGTTTATTTTCTATTTGTGCTCAAAAAGATGTTAAATATTCTAAATAAAATTTGCAGTATTTATCATCTTTCAAAGCATTTTACAAATAAACCAATAAAATAGTCAAAATAATAATGATCAGTTTTATAAAGTTTTGTAAGTTTTAATAATTGTCAGCTGAATGTATGATATTATAATTTGGGAAAAATGTTAAGTGTTAATATCCCTTTTTTATTCTATATATATAGGGATCTTAAGGTAGAGGACAATGGAGGATAATTTGATGTATGAACTTAGTATATTGTATGTTAACAAAGTTACCTTTTCTATAGATTGAAAATTTTTAAGAAGTTTGGACATGTTACGTATATTAGGTACCAGTCAAACAATAAATGAAGAAAGTGTATTTAAAAAATTGAGGACAAACATGATTTTCGATGCAATGTCCTTTCCCTCCCTGGTATAGGGTATTCTAACCAAGTGTGAAAATTAATTTTGACACAAAATTATATATGACCCCCCCCCCTCTAACTACCTCAAACCACCTAACATCTTTAACACTTAAAATTTTTACCAAATGTGTACAGTATGAATAATTTTAATAATCTACAGAATATACATAATATTAAGGAGGCCACAAATATTTATCATAGGACTAAGAGTAAAATATCTATCTTTAACTAACAGTAAAATTTATATCTTTAATTATCTTTTATTATAAAAGCCTTTTGTGTAAATATTGAAAGAACTAATAATTTCTTGAATTTCATGGCTAATATATCAAGCTTAAAATTTTCATTTGATCAAAATACATAATATATATTTGTTTTAAAAAATCAGAAAAAAATATATATAAATATTTACGGATTTTTGATTTGACAATAATTTTGGAGATTGATAAAAAAAATATTCTTCAATAATTTGAGTTTAGCTCGGCACATATTTTATAAAATATTAATAAAAGACATGGCATTCTTAGAAATTAATTTTAGTAGGTAAAATATAAGTATTTTTAGAGCCAGTCTTCTTTTGTTTTATTTACAAGAAAAATATTACTGAAAATATCACTTGCATATAGCTTCGCATGTACACTACTGGATTTTACCTCAAAATTTATTAAATTTTCCATCGAACTTGATCAGGAATTCAAACCCCTAAAAGTGTTAACATTTATTAGTAGTTGGTAATTTATTTGGTCTAGCCCTATTGTGATTTAAAATCTTTGGACGGCCCAACTGTAATGCTTAAAATTTCTAACAGAGTATCCTAGGAACGTAAAAAAGATCTTACCTTATCAAAGGTTCATTTTCATCTACCACTCCAGTTGCATTTCTTTGCGCTGAAAACCTAACATCTGGCAGCCCTGATCCTGCAGTCCTACCAGCATCTGGCATCCCTGTCCTGCCAGTATCACCTGGCACACCTGATGACCTGCCTCCATTGTCCCACTGGAAATTGTACCGTGAAGCAGTACCTAAACAACATTAAGTTAACAAATGCCACTTTTAAATCAGAAAAATGCAGGGGAATATGACAAAAAACGTTAGTAAAAATATATAAAAATTCAATAAAGGTATCCCAAGCTTTTGAGCCAACGATTAAGATAACATGGTTAAAAATCTTTGCGTACTAATGTATTTAAAGTCCCATATCCCCATTCCCCTCCATACGTGGGAGGAAGGGTTTTCCTCCAAATAAAACCAACATGGAAATAAAAACTGTTTTTTTACAGTAGGAAGTAATTTTGAAGATTCAAATATCACCATTATTTTTTTTGCCCTATCTTTTTTATAAAAGCAATCTTAGGTGAATTCTTAAAAACTTTTTGGCTCACTGCCTCACTATGTTAGTGAGGCAAAGAGCCCAAATTTTTTTTTTAAGAATTCAACTCTGGATTAGTTTATGTATTAATAGTTAATGACATACTTCAATATATAAAGACAGACACAACTTTTCTTTTTATTCAATACAAAAAATGTATCTTACCTACAGATGGTCTCCGCAGATTATTTCTATGTTGAACATTATGCAAGTACAGCGCAGACATACTCATATCCGCAGCCGCGAATTCGCCCATCAAGCCAGCATTTCCCAGCCCGCCGATGGTCGCCAGCTCCGTGTGGTACGAAGTAGGCGGGGGCAGGCCGGAATTGAGCAGTGAGGCGGCCGGTTGGTTGGTCATGCGACTTTGCATGAGGGAAGGCGTTGGTGAAAACATTCTTGAATCAGAGAAAAGACTATTTGTAGTACTTGCCATGTAATTTGGCTGTTGTTGGCGGAAAGGTCCAGCTGCCATCCGGCTGGCTACCATGCCGCCAGGCATTCTATTCATGGGCTGGTTGGGGATAACACCACCTCCGCGTAATATTTGACTAGCTACGCCACCGCCCCCTTCTGATTGTCGTCGGTCAGTCTAAAAGAAAATAAATCTAATGAACGAGAAGAAAAAAAATAATTTATTTTAAATGTCAGAAAAAATAAAATAAAAGCATTAATTTTACTTACAAAGAAAGGCAAACGTGAAAAGAATCAAAATTAAAAATCACCTTATTTTTTGAAGAGCCTGCTTCATGATGCGGTGATTGTGTACACTCTAAAGTAGGAGGCGGGGACATGCCTCCATCAAGCACAGCCGGTGGGGGCGAGGGAACGCTGTGTGGTGGTGGGGAGGGTGCATTGTTGAGAGGCGGCGGCGAAGGATGGTGTTGACTAGCAATGGCGGCTGACTCCAAAACACGAAGTGCAACATCCCTATAACTTCCCCCCATGTTTGAAAGAGCAGTTATGCTTGCATACAGTGGGTTTGTCACACTGTCATGCTCTGCAACGGTAGATAATTCTGCTACGTCCCGTTCAGCGATTTGCTTCAGGCCTAAATTATTATCATTGAAAACTTATGCCTCTCAATTCATAATAAAAGAATAAACCCCCGCAGAAAGACCATAAAGTCAACTTTAATAGTTACTGCTATAACTTATAAAACAGTCACTTTTTAAAGAAACATTGTTTACCTGTAAGATATTTTTCGCTGTCTAAGCTAGGCTTCCAGCCTGGATTGGTGATAGTAAAGTGAACTAGTGACATTTCTGTTTTACCATCCTCAGCCTAAAAAAAATATTTTTACCTCACTTTTCGCCACTGGTTATATCTTTATTCGATCTAATTGTTTATCGTGTAATTTACAAAATCTAAATATCGACCATTTGAGATAGGTCCACCCAATAAAAGTTTTTTTTTTTATTTATAATTTCTATTAATATTTCTCTTGTAAGTTTTTTTTAATACTTAACAATAAGCCTAAAAAATAAAATTGTATTATTTCATTTTTTTTTAAATATGGTAAAGTGTCAAGAAAAGGTTGTGCTTACTTGTGTATAGTGGTTAGTTTTAGCCAGCGGTACTGCAGTTTCTGGTCCAGACCTTGCCTGGTCCTCAGTATGCCAGCCAGGATGGCCGTGACGACGTACGTCCATTTGAGCGAAGCTGCACACGTCCCCTACCCCAACAACGTCCACGGTAAAGTTACGGAAAAAATCCACTATTTCCTGAAGAAAAAATCTTTTTAGAAGGTGAAAATTACTTCAAAATGCAATAAAAAGTAAAAATGTAAGAAAATGAGTTAGTTGACTATTCTGAATTAATTTAGATTCTATATCAGCGTTTTATATTTGACATGATTACAGGATCAAAAAGTTCTACAAATTACGACTGAAAGCATGAACTTAGCATGCTAAACCCTAGGAATACGTAATAAAAGTAAATATGAGTAAAATACGGGTAATTTAAAAGTTATACATATTGAAATCCTATAGTTATAGGGCAGCTATGCTAGAAAAGATTCTTCACCTGAGCTTTAAATCTGAGATGAAATATGAGTATAACAGGAGTGATGATGGGACTGAGCAGCTCCTCTAGCAAGTATATTGCTGTGTATGGAAAGAGAAGTCCTAACTCTGTCATCACAGGATACGTGTGTGCCTGTCCCTGCCATTCTACTGGGAAGTAGTGGATGTGGGATATCACCTGAAACAAAAGTGCTTTGTTTATTTACTATTTCGAAAATATATGGGATGTTATCTGACAATATTTTAAAGGGATGGTTACATCTCAACTATTGCAGACAAACAACCCTTTAATAAGACGACATTTGTTTGAAAGTCCTAACTGTATAATAGTTGTGTTGCGCCTGTTGCGATACGATTTATTCTCCCTAATATTAGTATTAATGTCATCGTGAATCAAACAGTAACTTTAGTTATGACATTATTTGGGCTGAGATTTGAACCCCTTCAATTAATTGTGTAATGATAAGTGTTGCGCAAAAGCTGAACCACTGATATTATTTAGCGTCAAATATAATGATTTTGTGAAAAGGTAATGTGCAGCATATTTTTATTAATAAATGGTTACACTAACCTGTGTTAATGACTTTTCTGGACTGAAAACTAAATTTTCGTCGGGTATGAACACCCTGAAAAACAAAACAAAAAATAATAATAGATTAATTTTTTATATGTCTGTTTTTTATTTGATCAATCCTTTGTCAATCCATTAGACAAATTGCATTTATTTGTTGCCTCTACAATACTATTTGTCTTTAAAATTGTCGTTTTATCTGGGCCTTGCATATGTAATTGTTAATCTGTATGTCTGTCGGCTTTTGCTTTTATTTGTCGATCGATCCATAATTCGATTAATCTATGTCTATTATTTAAGAATATAACTGAACATGAATACATTTTTTGTCTATAACTCTTTCTTCCCATTATTTTATATTGTGATTCCAAAAAATTTTCTCTGGAGTTTAAAGTAAATCAATCTCACCTTGCACCGGCGACCGCCGCACCCAGAACCGTTATCAGCGTCAGAACATGATCCACATTCAGGACATCCTCGTCCCAGACAGACAACAGGATGAGGACGGCCAGAACACTGCCGGCCAGGAAGGCGATGAATTTGGCCAGCACAGTGGCCAGTGGAGACACAAAGATGTCCATGTAATAACTAGCTGGTTTGTACGCTCTGAAGCATAAACAAAGATTATTTCTTTTTATACAAAAATTGCATATGAATAAATTGTTATTGTTGCAAATCAGATAAAAAACAAATGTTAGGCTTAAGTCTAATAATTACAAGAAAAATAAATTCAAGTACTAAAAACACGTTAGAAAATCTTTATGTTTAGACGACCAAACTATAAAGAATTAAGTTAAGGATTGAGACTTTCAGTTTTAACATGATAATTCAACATATTAAATCAAACACAAAAATTGTACCTTGAAAGTCTGGCAGAAAGTTCATGATCAAGCTCGTTCAAGTGTCTGAGATAATATCTGCCATACAGACCCCATTTACGAACACCCAGACTTCCTATTCATTGATACTTAAAACCTTATTCATAACAAGGTCATCAGCTTTAAAAAAATATAGTTTTCAATAGTTTACTAAGATAACACACCCAATATGTAAATTATTGGAAATCTAATATTGAATAGTATATAACAGACATGAAATTACAGGACATGAAATCTCGCACCTTTCTTAAAGGAGTAATTTTTTTCAGTACATGAGAATTGAGAACAAATTATAACAACTTTAATAAAAATATATAATATTTTTTAAGTATCGTTCCTGGCTCCCGTTTGATGACCTCTGCATAGTTGAAAAAGCTGTAGAGAATCTGCCAGATAAGGATAACAGGCATAAGTGCCAGGTTTATACAACCCAGTATTAGGATTCGGTTTTGCAGGGTGTCAGCTAATTCCTAAAACAAAAGCTTAGTTCCAGAAAGTTGCAATTTGAACTTTTTCATAGCCACACCCAAAAAAATCACCTGAATTTATTTTTAAAAAAGTGTTAGAAATAAAAAATTATTCACAGAAACATAAAAATAATCAAAAGTTTAAAGAAAAGGAATTAAATCTATGATTTTTTCATTTGTAATCGCGGACAAATGTTGTCAGTTAACCCATTCGAGAAAAATTTTGGATGATTAACATTATCCTACCTTACGTTTGGCCACCCGTTTGTATTCATCTCTAAGGTGCCACTGGTTAAAAGGTGCCCAGGGGGATTTGAACATGATACTCTCCAGGTTGAATTTTAGCCCTGTACTTAGAAACACATAGTCACCCAACAATGGAATACTGAACCTAAATTTTGTATATCGTTAAGCTATTTAATACAACAACTAAAATAATATAGAGAACTTTTCTCAGTTTCAGTTACTTGAAATTGCATGAAAAATAAGAATAATAGTATTATGAATAAGATAATACAATTATAAGAGGAGTTGCGATCTACCATGAGATGGCGTAAAATCAAGTTTTTGGTACATTTAGGAACCTCCTAGTAGATAAACCCTCCCTTGTCCTCAATCAAGCTATGAATATACTGTTGCTTGTATAATTATTAATTTTTAACGTTTTCTACACACAAAAAAAGTTTTCATACAAATGAAAATCACGATTCTCTTACCTTAAAGGCAACAATGATTTGTTTATCATAGATACCATGTAGTTTTCAAATCTTAATATTCTGTGGTGTATATCTAGTTCGGTTAACACTTCCTATGATTTCAACGAAAGAATTAGCTTATTTATTCATAATAACATTAACAAATCATATATTAGGTAGGTGTTCAAGTAAGTATTGCAATAAAAATAGGTGAGACAAAATCCATTACCACCAATACGAAAAAAGTAGGAAGGAAAAGTTATTTACAAGCTGATTCTTTCCTTATGAATACACATCATGTGTTCAGTTTGGGCGGCCAGCAGGCGTTGTTGTACGTCCCACCAGGAAACAGACTCCAGGTCGCTGTCAGATATCCGCAGTGCAGTATTGTAGAAACACTTGATGTCCCAAAATTGGAACACATGGTACATCACAACTGCAATAGGAAAGATATTTTTTGAACTCCCTTTATTACATGGAGTAGAGTCTTCTGTGTATATTACTTGTAGCTGCGAGGTGACGGACGGACGAAAGAAAATTCACGAATTATATGGTAACGTTACTGTGCATAAATTGGATGAATAAGCAATAAGTCATGTCACTTAACAGGCATATTTCATTATCTCTTACATAGACAGGACTTCCATCAAGAGGCTAATTGATTAGTGATCTAAAGGGATAAGACAATGGCCGATAAATTAATGTACATCCCCAATGATGATACACACAATTACCCCTTCTGTAGATTACAATTACAAACATTTTAAAAAACCAACCAATCAAATTTCAATAAAAGCCCCAAAAGTTGTTAAGACAACGAACAAGTAAACGATATTATGAAACATTGGGGACAAGTTTAATAAATAGCAATATAAACAATGTCCCTTTAATACTCTGACTGATCTTACTTGATTTAATAACCCAAGACAGAAATATTAACACATATTATGAGGCAAAAAATTAGCATACAGCCTAATAAAGAAATTCAAAGAAATTCCAACAAGGACAAGAAAAAACATAAAGGAAAGCTTACCTATAGCTCTAGTGACCCAAAACAGAGCAGAAATAAGAACAAAACACTTTGTCAACGGACTAAAATCATTAAAGCTCTTGGATTCTATCACATCTGATATATACAGTTTCCCTTCATCCTTAAAAGACATAAATAGCTAGAATCCAAATGTTCTGTCGTATGTCAGTCAGCAACATATAAGAGGAAATGACTTTGTCTCATTAAAACGTAGCTATTTATAGAAGCTATCTAGGCTCATTTTTAAGTGACTTAAAGACAGATTAATAATATGTCAGGTTTGCATCTAAACATAAGTAATTGAACTAACCTTTCTGGGAAGATTATTGAATAATAGTTGATAATTTATACATTCTGCCATAAAAACTGTGAACACAATCATAAAGATAAACTGAACCAACTCAAGAATTTCCTGGAAAAAAAATATTTTTTATATTGTCTGTTTTCTACTTATCTTTTTAAAAACTATTAATTGGACAGTATAAAACATATATATTAGTTATGTACTCAGGCTATTAAAGAAGTGTCAATCATTATATTAAATTATGTTTATAAAAGTAAATATCAATAAAAGGAAAGAACCTATGTTCATAAAATATATCATTTTAATATTTTTTTGACTGTTTTGTTAGCTATTTGTATAAATGAAGCATTTAAAATTAAATCCATGTTTTTCTTGATATTTTTCATATGACTGTCCTTCCTACTTAAATTCTATCTGATTGTTTTATATATCTGACCTCATAGCTATCTGTATAAACTATCTTATTATCTATCTATACCTGAAGCATCATAACAGTAAATCCATGTTTTTGATGATATTCATACACTTTTGTGAAAAAGCTGTCTAAATCATCAATATGGCTCCATTTAGACTTTCCAGCTTCCGCTACCATGTGAATCATCACCCCTGGTAACATCCTCACATTAGAATTATGGAACTTGAGATAAGAAAATGGACCTTATTTTTGTTTACATCCCCTAATGATTTTTTGGTTGCAGAGTTTTTACTGTACTCTAAGTTTTTGAGAAGCGAATAAGATAACTTGGTTGGAAAACTTTTGCAGAGTGTAATTTACGGTCAAATGACCCCTCCCTTTCTAAAGTTCAGAATAAAAAAGTATCATGAAAATAAAACAATAAACTAAAAATTTGGCATTTAGTGGAATGATAAAATTACAATTAATCAAGTAATGGCAGATATTTTTAGCAATACATAATGTAATTTACCGTTTTAGTACATGACTTTTGGGGACTACAAATACAGTGACGAACAAACTCTATGTTACCATGTATATTCTAGCTACACTACAAAAAGTATAAAAATTCCTTAATCAAATGTGATGCCTGGATCATGTGCATACGGGGTTTCTCCATCCCCCGTGCCCCCAGGGGGGCCTCCACCTGGACCTCCAGGCTGCTGGCGGGATGGGGTGGAGCCAGGACCTGCATTGTTGAACGCTAGAGTTCCTATTTTTTATATTCATTGCTAATTTTGCAAGGTATAATCTTTTATGTCATATGTGAAAAATGAGTTATTCATTTTAAGGACAAATTCCCTTCTATCAACTCCCCTAAAAGATATAAAAGTAAAACATTTCCCTGCAAAAACATCTATTGCGTTTTAAATAGCTATTATTTATCCCAAAAACAAAATAGCCGTAACTATAAAAAAAATATGACAATATATTCCTTTTGGGTTAATAATTCCTATAACTTTAGGTAGAAAGTTGCACCTTTTATATAAACCATTCTGAAGACTAGTGGCGCAGCAATAAAGCAATATATTCCTGTGGTAAAGTTAGGTGGCGCAGAATCATCATCATCTTCGTCGCTATCTTGTCCACCGTCGTCGACAAACGGTCGATACGACGTTTGTAATGTGTCGAACTAAATTTTTAGATGGTCAAAATTTTGCTTTTTAGAATA
>LS053949.1:5521-19414 GCA_900241095.1 Acartia tonsa | reverse complement strand
TGTCACAGTTGACTGTAGAGATTATATTATACCTGTGTTTTTACTTGTTCTTGTACAAGTTGTGTCACAGTTGACTGAAGAGATTCCCTGACGTCTGTTGGTCTTTGAACCCCAGTTCCATTACCTAAAAAATGCAGTGATTGTAATCTAAACAATCATTTACATTAGAACCCAAAATAAAGTCTTAAGTAAAATATGTAAATAAATTATTAATAGCTATAGAAAACGAGAAAAAAATTTGTATAGTTTTATTTTAACTAATAACACAGTTATTGCAGTAGAAAAAATATGTTGAAAAAATAACATACTTACCTAAGTCAATATCATCAATAGGATTCTCTAGATTGCCGATATCAATGTCGATGTCTATATCAATAACAGGTTCAGTTGTTGTGGTTGTAGTAGTTGTTGTTGTTGTTGTTATTGGAGCCATTCCCATCACCTAATGAAAACATAGATTACTGGAAATAAATTCCTAAGACTGAATAGGAATAAAAATTTGAAATTGGGAATTTTCCTTAAGAATAAATGGTACACTACCAAATCATTGAACCAAAACCTTATGATTTTTTTTTTGAAAAATTTGTTCCTTTTATCCCTGGCAATCCAATGTCCAAGAAGCACAAGCCTTACGGAGCTTCCTTTACCCTCTAATAACTTAACCTAATATAAAATTAGCATAGACAAATAACAATACTTATATTTATAATAGTTCCTTGAGATCTACTTACTATTAAAGTATGATTCATGATTCTATAATTATATTCTTTTCAGTATTAACCATATTAAATATTAGTATTTTTTAACATTATTGGGCATCAAACTATGTTTTTTTTAAAGCAATTCATTGTGGCTGTTTGCCGGCTTCAAAATATGAAATGACTTACAATCATGCAGCAGTTCTTGTATCTGAACATACAACAATCCTCCGCTGTTTGACCATGTCTTCTTGTACAACCAAAATAATCCCAGGCGCAATCAGCTAAAAGAAAATTCATCATCTATGAATTAACATTTAATGTAAATATGTAACATATTTGTTACTTAAATAGTATGTTATTATTGATAGTTGCCAGCGTAAAAAAATACATGAACAAAAACATCTAAAACTAGGGGCACTTGAGGTGGAAAGTATTTTGAGGTTTTTTCGAAGGGGGGGGGGGAGATTCTCTTTTTTTCTTTTGCGATTTAATTTGGTAGGGTGGTGGTACCTTCCTGAAAATAGTTATAAATCTTCCCATAACCTATAACCAGCTAAATTGTAAAGGAGAACCATATCGGTACAGTACAAAGACATACATTATATAAAAATTAAATACAGTAGTTATATTATCAGCTTTAGTCAAAAACCCAAATCGGATTCTAAGCCGTGATAGAAATATTGAAATATTAGAAACTCACCAATATTAGTAGCTGGTCTTCTGTTGAATCCCAGAAATTTTTCTGGTAGATTCAGGTTACCACAGTCTCCAGTTGGGGGCGGAGCCTGAACACATCATTTTTAAAGATCAACAGGCATATAAAAATAAATACCTAACTCTCCTTCATTTTCAATTATTTTAAAAATAAGGGAGTGGAATTATCATTACTCAATCGGCATTTTGTGGGAGAGTTCCAATCATAGTTTAATAAAAATCAAGGTTTTATATAAAGTTTGTACCTGAGTAGTAGTTGTACAAGGTTGTTGAGAACAGGAGGCACTTTCTTCTGACGGTCCAAGGCAGGCTGTGTTTAGTAGTCCGAGTCTAAAATTTCGTTATAATTTCAAATACAGAATTAAGTATGAACTAGTAATTATAAAAAAACGAAACTTTGAAATTGAGGCAAATTAAACTAGGCTTTTTAAATGTAAAGCTTTATAATATGTTCATCATCTGTTCAAATATCAGATCATAAGCTAAAAACGCTACAATGAGTACCTACTGCTGCTATGTCAGATTACTTATTACTAGGCACAGCAATATCTTTCAGACAAAGGTTAGGTAATTAAAGAGTAATCGTAAGGATGTTGGCCAATTTATTAAGAAACTGATTTTATATTATGGGCTTGTTTATGAATTGTTTGTCAGAATCATATATCCTTGTCACAGGTATGAGGCTGTAATTCCTTTTGAATTATTTTATACCTGGCATTGATAACTGCGCATTCTCTCTTCCTTGTTTTTGTTCCCTCTCCACAAGTTACAGAACAGGAACTCCATTCACTCCAGTTTGTCCAACCTGGATAGATTAAAGGATATATTATGAAAAAAAAACTGTTAGATTTTGGTTAAAGATAAGCTATAAGATGATATATTATGAACAGCTGTCCGCGGATATAAATATGTATAATTATAAGATAAAGTTTTTTAGCCCCGGCACGGGTTAAAAAACTGGGTTTAATCTTACGATTGTATATCTTTATAGTTGTAGAAAACTGGAAAAGATACCATACGATACATGATTTTTCAGTGTGACTGAGAACCAGTTCTTTTCCAACAGATCAATCAGTTTCAAAGCCATACTGGAAAAAAGATTTACCTTTACAATCTTGATTATTACAAGGTTCAGTTTGATCAGCCTCTCCAGGGCAAGCTGATACACCTCCAGATCTTAAAATTATAAATATAGAAAGTCTAGGTACACAATCCATTAATTGGGCCAATAAGAATACAGCAAGAACAATCCAACTACATTATTGCTGGGAAAAATGTACACATTTTGGTGACAAAAGGTAGTTATTTTTTGTTTCATCTGTACTAAAAGTAAATTTTAAATTGTTCAATATTCTTAATATAAAGTTCTGGTTTAAGATAATATATTGTCGAAATTGGTATAATTCAGTCCCTGAAAAGTATAATTTACCTGATTTTTTGTTCAGTGCTACATTCCCTAGACCTGGACCTGGAGCCTGGTCCACAGGTTGCTGAACAACTAGACCATCCACCCCATTCACTCCAGCTTGAGCAAGGATCTAAAATAAATTACACTATTAATTATCTTTCCATCAATTACTTTTGACTAAAATGTAAGATTATTAGGGTATTTTTTCAAAATCTTCAATTCTTTAGCTGAGTATTTTAAAACGAGATGTAAGCTGGCTGTCTATTGTTAAAGAAAAGGCTGTAAATTATTGATAAATGTTCTACTGTTGTTTTTTTATAAGGAAAGGACAGCTCGGCTGCGGCTACTTCATCTGTATTTGAAGACTGGAAATTGATATAATTCATTTGTTCTGTCTGCCAGTCCGTAACGCTAATGATATAAAGTTAATTTTTGGCTAATATTGAAGATGGACAGCTGAAATTTTCAATGAAGATTCCTATCACATATGCGCATATGATCTATACATTTTTTGTCCGTTTATCCGTTTGTCTGTTGGTCAGGCTTCAAGTGAAAAAATCAATTAATTTGATTGAACATATTAATTTGTGATTTGCTACTTATATGTATGTTGTAATCCGTGATTCTATTTGAATGCTGGTTTGAAGCGAAATCGTATTTTCTTGTTGGTGTATAATTTTCAACTGCAAAACATTAAATGGAATCATCATAATTACCTTGTTCACAATCTTCAAACTCTACATCATCCCCAGGACACTCGGTCAGGTATCTTATTGTTGTTCCACATTGACGCCTTCTTTCCCTCCTACAACATAAAGATATGTAATATCAGTTTTTTACAAAATTTATCACATTTAAAATATATCTTATTCTGTAAAATTAGCATAACAGTAATTGAGTCAATTAAAATTTTATGCATAGATTGTAAGATAGACAATGAAAGAAAATTGATGTCCATCCCTAATGATAAACAATAAAACTACCACTTCTTTGGGTTATTACGCCAATTAAATATAAATTAAAGTCCATCTTTAATGATTATTAATATCATCGGCTGAAAAGTTAGGACACTGCTTGTTTTAACCAATTAATCAAAGTTTAAAAAAAAATCCCCAAGAAACAGCGTCTATAAAACATTAAATACCATAATATTAATAATATAGTTTAACAATCCTCCCTAGGTTATGTACATAAGAATGTAATCTAGTTCCACCTGCCCTGTCCACTCACTCCAGGTATTGTGTAGCCCTACCTGCCCTGTCCACAGGTAACTGAACATGATGACCAGGGTGTCCACTCACTCCAGGTGTTATATAGCCCTACCTGCCCTGTCCACAGGTAACTGAACATGATGACCAGGGTGTCCACTCACTCCAGGTATTATGTAGCCCTACCTGCCCTGTCCACAGGTAACTGAACATGATGACCAGGGTGTCCACTCACTCCAGGTATAATATAGCCTTACCTGCCCTGTCCACAGGTAACTGAACATGATGACCAGGGTGTCCACTCACTCCATGCCACACAGCTTCTATCCTTGCATTCTCTAGTTTCTGTTGAGTCCCCTTCACACTCTCCTTTTCCTGTGCATACCCTACAACAAATGTAGTTTTTAAATTTTTTTTAATAAACTATCCATAATATAATTTTTTTTTGTATTTAGCTTAAGATTTCAAGAACTTTTAAACCAAATACATAAGTTCTCCATTTTCGGGAAGCTTCACACAGGTGTTAGGATGGTTTTAGGCTACTTCTTTAAGTTTTGGGATCATTTTAGACCATTTTCACCCTTGATTATATAAGCCTAACCAGAAGTTGGTATACAAAAAGAGCTTTGCAATTCGGTTCTTTCCCTCAGATTGCCTGCTAAGCACTTATTCTAAAATAAAGGAGGTGGAATGTATCGGATGTATTTTACCTTTTTCTAGTTTGAGTTCCTTCCCCACAAGTTACAGAACAGGACGACCATTCCCCCCATTTTGTCCACTCTGGGCACGCCTCTACATTGCAGGTTTCTCCCTCCTGAATAAATTAGAATTGAAAAAATAACCTAAGCAACTCCTTCTTCTCTCTATCACTCTCTCTTTATAAATTAAAAGAAGGCGTAACATAATAATTTAATTTGTTCAGAAAATACCAAGCTAAATATAATCAAAAATAAATTTGGTTTGGTCATAAAAGGAAGGATAAAAATATATACCTTAAAATTTCCTGCACATAATTTTTCTTCTTCACAGATACATCTAAAAGGAAAACAAAGGTTTGATGAAAATAATTTAAGTTTGAAAAGCTGAAAAGACAGTGATGCAAGATCTTATGGTACACATCTATACATACTAGTTATTTTAATAGACTTGTATAAAAGTAACAATATGTCTGTCTATGTGTCTTGCTGTACCGAAGGATCTCACTAGGCGTTGCACCGATATGGTTTTCCTTTACAATATACCTTTTCATAGGTCTTGGGAAAGTTAAAAACCTTTTTTTTGGGAGGTTACAACCCTCCAACGATCTGCTCCTTCATAAAATCCCCCCCCCCTCCCCTTTTCTTTGACTAAAATTGAATATGTGGGTGGGGGCAACTCTCTCTCCCCACTAACATCGAGTAAAGGGGTATACCTGACTCCTTCAATAAGACATTCCCTTTCTCTTTCCCTAAACCCTCCCCCGCAGGGCTCACTACAGTTTGTCCATGGAGTCCACTCACTCCAACCTAAAAATAATAATAATCAATATAAAACTCTAATAATTCTTAAACATTTTGTTTGATTTCTTGCTTGAATCTATTTTGTTTTTATTAGTTTAACTAAAAGGTACTTCTTCTCTTTTGTAGTTTCTTTCTATCTGTCTATCAAAACCATAAATTCTTAACTATCTAATTATCTATCTATCAATTAATCCATCTATATTTTATATTTATGTCTATGTAACTATATGCAAGTGCATCTGTCTGTCTCATTATCTATTTATCTTATATATAGGTTTGTCTGTTAATCTATATATCTATTTGTCTGCCTATATGTCTTTCTGTCTGTCTGTTTGTTTGTTTGTATGTATGTCTGTCTTATTGTCAGTCTGTCTGTCTATATTTCTAAATGTTTATTCATCTAAATAATATATTTGCTTGTCCATCTATCTATCTGTTTCTTTACCTGTCTCTATGTCTGATTTTTTGTCTGTCTGTATGTCTAACTATCTATATACCTGGACATCCTTGAGTATTACAATCTTCAACTTCTTCTATGTCGCCTTCCCCACAGTCTACAATAAATGTAAATATCGATATATATTTATATGGATGTTGCACCATATTTTCGCCTACTCCAATAAAATGGTTAATTCATCTAACTAAATATCCACCATTTCAATTCAACCCCATCCCTTCCTTTCAAATAATGTATCGCATCCTTTAATGGATAATTTATAACGAATAGTGAAAACAGTAAAAGTGTCTGACTATGACGTCAGAAAAAAATTAAAATTAACCAATAAGAAGCCAGTATTCACTGTGGTAAAATATATAGCGCCCTCTCATTGGTTAATTGTTATTTTTTTCTGACGTCATAGTCAGACACTTTTACTGTTTACGAATAATACCATAAAAAATCAAACAATTAATTTGTATGTTATGTTGGATCGGGACTTATGCCACATAGGGACCAACAAAACTGAAACATATTTTACTATCCGCGGAAAACTGTCTGAAATACTAATACCTGTTCCATCTCTCTGTACACACTCCCTGCGCCTGCGTCTCTGGCCACCTCCACAGGTAGCTGAACACTCGGTCCACTGGGACCATTGGGTCCAGGTTGGACAGGTCTGCTGGTTGCACTCTTCCAGAACCATATCCTCTCCCTCACATCCACCTAAAATAATTTTAGGATTGCTGAAACTTATTTCATATTATTTTATATAACAAATTTATCAAAGAATCATGAATATAAAAGAACATTTTCTCCATGAGTAGCAAAACATTTTTTAAAATTTTTTTGAAAATATGACAATAAAAATATCTATTTCACTTTTCTATTAAAATTGTAACTAAAAACCAACGACTAAACCCCTTAGGAAATCTAATCCTTGTGGTGGCATAGCCCCTAAATTGGGATAAGTTTACTCAACTACTGTATTTCAATTTATAATAAACATGGATTTTATGACTTTGAAAAAAATTGAAATTGTATGCAATTTAGGTAGCTATTTCCCTGTTTTTTTATCTAGTAAGAGGGGAGGCTATTGTGTAAAGGGGGTGGGGGTAAGATCTTTATTTGTGCCTGTTTCAAGCAATACTTCATTAGGGTACATGTTAATCTGGTGTAACATCCATTTATATTTCCTAAATTAATCAGCTTATCTAACATCATAAAAACAAAATTTACCTAAAGATTTTGGAATGACACATTCCCTGACCTTGCTCCTGGACCCCCCGCCACAAGATTTAGTACAGGGTGTCCACTCTGACCAATCTGTCCACACAGGACAAACATTTGTGTTACAATCTTCGGTCACCTCGCTTTCTCCAGTACACTGTAGTCCTCTGGAAATAACACAATTAAAAGAATGGATGTAGAATATACTTTGATATTTTGACAGGGAAAAGATTGTAGTCAATTTAGGTTGCTAATATACAGCTCGTTTATTGATAAGTTCGTTCATCCAGAAAGAAGGGAGGGGATAGGTTAAGGGATATAATTCAAATAGGTTTTTTTTCCAAATGTTGTTTGTCTAGTAGAATTTTCCTGATGCTTTCCCTCAAATTTGTGAATCAAGTAATGATACACACCCATTCATTTGAAAGATGAATTAAATTTTTTTATAAGTGCCCTAACCCTGCAGTGCTACCCTTTACCCAATAATACCTAACCTAAGAAATAAAGTAATACACAAATAAAGAAAACTATCCCCTCCTTAATTTCAATTTATTGAAATAAAAGGTATGGAGAGGGAGGTTTCTGAGCTCGAACAAGCACTTTGATGGAAATCACATGTCTTAATAGTTATTTCTCGCATCGTATTATAAACAGCTTTCCGCGGATAAAGAATGTACAATTATAAGATTAAAACTAGTTTTTTTAGCCCCGAGGCGCCGAAAGCACGGGCTAAAAATACTGGTTTTAATGTTATGATTGTACATTTTTATATTCGTAGAAAGCTGGATATAATACGATGCTAGACATCGTTTTTTTTGTATGTATGAGAACCGGTTCTTATCCACCGGAATCGAATAAATACGAGAAAACTGACAGACAGACATACAGACATTAACAAGTTTTTGATAACTTAAAAAAAAAAAACCATATTCGTCAATGTCTAAATTATGCCAGAAAATGCTTTTTAGATCTATGAATATTTTATAAATTTTCATGTTTATCTAAAAATACATCAAGAATAAAAAAACCAATGATGTAAATAACTTTTTAAACAAAGCTTAAAATTAATGGATAGTTTTTTAATCAATTATCTTTTATTTTGAAAGGGGTCTTAAGGAAAAGAAAATGGCCGATTAATTGATGTAAAACCCCCATTATGGTAAACAAAATTACGATTCAAAAAATTAAAATAATTCGTGTAAAAAATATATATATTTTTTGTTTGTACAACTCAATCAGTATATAGTAGAAGTCCCTATAGTTTTTAACGAATAAAAGAATGTTTTTAATAACTTTGTTTTAAAGTTTGATATACATACAGACCAAACTTTTTGAGATGCTTCGCAACATTGAAACAATTGAAAACAAAAATCTTAAAATATTTGTATTCTGTTTTTGTTTTTAAATACTAAAATATTTTTTTTTATACTCTTCGGTATGAATTTGAAAATTCTTACATTTATCCAATTATTTAAAGTAGTAAGGTTTTTTCTGTAGCTTTACGAAAACTTCTAAACTGATTGAGTTCTTCGTTTAAAAGAAGCTTTGGGTCGACTTTAGACTGTTTTATTTTTATATTTAAACATCATGATTGTTTTAGGTTATTTTACCATCCTTCCTTACCTGAATAGAAAATCCCTATAAACTAGAGGCATTTTCCAGTAAAAATATAAAAAAAGAAAACAAATAGAAAACAAAATATTAATAAAATGTTCGAATCATTTTAACATAGTTCTATATTGCAATAACAGGATATACAAATTTATGTAAAAATATTTGGCTCATCATATCCCGTTTAACACATATTCACCAAGCAGGGGCGCTTTCTTATTAGGGTAATCCGTGTTAGTTTTTCCTTTTTTACCAGGGCTTGCCAGCCGCGGCTAAGCCTCAAATTTAAACCCATTTGATTGCCTTAAAACAATTTCTAAAAAGAGGGATACGCGGCTGCCGAGCCCTGTTTCTTTAAATTTATTTTCATATGTTGATGAATTAATAATAAAGATCGGATAACACCATAACATTGCAGACAGACAGACGGACAAACCGACAGATATAAAAACTAATAGAGTAGCTTTGATTCTAAAATTTTTGTGGTAGGGTTAGAACGCCAACATATTTAGCATCTTTGGGGAAATCAAACTTGGGGTGGATACAAATGAAAAGTAATTGTTGGTAGGGAAGGGATATTTCACCAGAAAAAAAACATTTTGCCTCCAACTTTTTCTTCGGTAAATAAACAAATAATAAAATTTAACAAAAAAGAATGATTCTTTTTGTATGTAATTGTTATCAATAAAGAGAGTCTTTCAAACGGTTGAACACATAATTGCGCGCTTGCCCCCAATTAAGCAATAAAAGGTTGAGGTATCCCGCAAGGCTTAGGGGCTTTAGTGATATATCAAACACTAGCAGCTACGCCCCTTGATGCCTCTATAGGTCCCCTGAGGTATGATAATAATAGGGGGTGGAGTCGAACCCCACCAACATTTTCAAATTTAGTTCTTAAAAAAGAATTTCTTTAGTGAAAGAAGTTTTTCGGGGGTCACTTTTTTCTGAGGTAAATTTTTCTTGGGAGGATCGTGGAACCCTTTCCCCATAATAACTATAAACCTTCCTAGGGCCTATGTGAAACTACAATATGAAGGAGAACCATTTCGGTTAAGCGGTTAGCGATATCCTTCTGTACAGACAGACACAGATCCTCTTACATTATCATAAGGATTCGAATGTGAAAATTGTGCCACTATTTTATGTCTTTTGAAACCTCCATTCATTGGTAAGGAATTAAGGTAAGATATGATATTATATTATTAATCTTTATTTTTTTGTACTGCTACCCTCAAGAGAATTAGGGGTTGGAGTGGGGAGGGGGGTTACAAAGTTGCAAATAATAAGGTATTACTTTTACTTACTAAAGGATAAGCAATGATATATTGATGTATAACCCCAATGATAATAAACAAATTTACACTTCTAAGGATTAAAAATATTGGAGGTTAGACCAAACAAATGAAGATTTAACAAAAGTTCCTACGTTTTTAGAGTTTGTTTTAATTAAACTTCGGATATTAGTTTAAATTATAGTTTAGAGTCCCCTTCCTCCCTTCTCCACAAAAAATATTTATTTATTTTCTGTGTAGCACCCCCCATACCTTCTGACATAAAGTAAGATGGATAAGTTAGTATATATATGTAGTTGTTAATAGAGTATGTGTGATAACTGTTCTACCATTGCCGTAAAAATATTAATAAAACAAGGATGACAACATTCATAAAAGTGAAGCACTAAAACGGTAGGCCAAATGGACATTAACACTTGTATAGTGTCAGAACTGAATTATCAGAATATAGATGAATAAGAGTCAAATCAAAATTGTGAGTAAATTTGTTGAAAAACTGCTTGATACAGAATAATGTTCATGTACATACTTACATTTTTAGGATTTGATTATAGAGTTGAATCGCTTATAATATTTTACTTTGTTGTCCCAGGAATCAGTATACCAAAACTTAGATCAATCGGATAATTAATTCACTAAAAAATTTGTTGTTAAAATTATTTTTAAAAAAACAGCTTGTTTTAAATGAACGTACGGACATTCTGGTAATGATTTTAGAATTGCTACGTTTTCTAAATCGTACCAAACTACTAAAGGAATCACCATGTAAAGTTTGAAATCGATTGGACAATTCTAACATGCCTAAATTAATGAAAAAGCTATCCGTTCCGGACGGACCTACACTTATTATAGAAAAGCATCTTCGACAAGGTGATAGGTTGAAAATCACGGCATAATGGTACTATAAATTATACTGTTACCCAAATATTTATCAAAGCGTTCCTTTATTCGTTGGATTAAAACTTATTGACTTGTATTTATTTTAATTGGTTAGTGCAAACTTTTTCACATATAATTTTAATCTACAGAAGGAGTAATTTTATTTAACATCATTGGGGATGTACATCAATATATTGTTTAGTGTCTTATAACATAAGTTCCTTGACATTTGCAATTAATAGATAATGAATTGTTTTTGGTGTAAGTGATCGAGCACTATTTGATAATGGATAACCATATAAATATGTAGTAATATGTTATATGTTACTTATAATTCAGGGATCTGGAGGGATAAGTCAATTGAGGATAAATTGTTTTATACCTCAAATTATGATAAACTAAATAACCCAATCTGTAGACTAAAGTTATTTGTATAGACACTATTAGTTGAAACTAACTGATTAAGATTTAATTAAAGAACCCAAAGTGTAAAATATTTTTCCTCATCGCCTTAGGAATAACTAAATTATCTATTTTCAGGAATATTAAAATGTTTATATGAATTATAAATTCAAACTGAAATGACATTCAGAATCGACACTTTTAATCTACAGAGTGAGTATTTTTGTATATCATTATTGGGTATGTACATCAATCTATCATCTTATCCCCTAAAATCCATGTTTTTGATAATTTGATTGATAAATTAAATCGCCTGTTGATATATAGATGTGAACTTCTGGATTTATTGTGATGGTAGCTTCCATACATTGATAACACATTCGCCTTAACAAAAAACAGTGTTTGATAATAATTTTTCACTTGCAGCTACGCCCCTACAGGCTTTTAGGTGAATTTAGGGGAAGGGTTTTTTTCTATAGCTTGTTTATATGCGGAGAGAGGGGGTAAACTCCCCCAAAGAGTTACAAACCCTTCCTTAACCTACAGGAAGCTTGACTGTAAAGGAGAACCATATCAGATAAGCAGTTAGCAAGATCCTTCAATACATACACGCACACATACAGCCTCCTGTTACTTTTACATAAGGGAAATTGATAAATTTTTTTGTTGGCGCGGTGTTTAGTTACAGATAGCCACAAAGAAACAGACAGACAGACAAAGGCAAAGACAGACAGATAAAGGTACAGACAAACAAACAAACAGACAACAGACTGATGGACAGAAAACCTGTTACTTTTATATTACTGGATATGAAAAAAAATTATTTTTACCTTAGGATTAATCCACATAGTTTCGTTTTCTGTGCATTCTTGTCGTCCTGGTTCTGTCTTACATTCTAAATTGTAATAGGTATTTATTGCATTGTATTATAGACATATTTCCGCGGATATGAAAATTGGGAATTAATTTCATTTTTGTTAGCCCAAACGGACTGAAGGTTAAGAAATTTTATTGTTTACAGAAAAATTGTCTATAAAACGTTACGAATTTGCAGTATATCTTAGAACCGGTTCTAATCCTACGGATATTAATTGGTTTCGAAGCCATACTGGAATAGTTATTTCTCGCATCGTATTATAAATGGCTTTCTTTTTATATTCGTAGAAAGCTGGATATAATACGATGCTAGACATAGTTTTTTCGTATGGATGAGAACCGGTTCCTATCCACCGGATTCGAAGACATACTGGAAAAAACATATAACGACTGAGGGACAAGTAGTATTATAAGTCAGTTATGCTGAATTCCAAGGACTTTAAACTGGTGCCCAAAGTTTTTGGCAAAAAAAGGCTCTAAAATATCATGAACCTTTACATCAAGTATATGGTTTCTTTCGTTAATTAAGGCATTTTAGAATTGTCCTATCGATTTCAAACTTTGCATGATGATTCCTGTAGCAGTTAGGTAAGATTTAGAAAGCGTAGGAACTCAATAATCGTTACCAGAATGTCAGTACGCTTATTTTAACTTTTTGAATAACATTCTTTATATATTATAATAAGGTACAATATTATAAGCGAAGCATCTCTATAGTCAAGTCCTAAAAATGTCAGTATGTCCTTTATCAGTATTTTGTATTTAAAGAGTATTGCAACAAATTTACGTATAATTTTGTCAAAACCGTTTTCCTGTCATACCGTTTCAGAGCTTCACTTTTATGAATGTTGTCATCCTTTTTTAATGGAAAATTGATGTAGAGAAAAAATTTGCAGACAGGGAGAAGGCAATAGACTTTAAATTATAGACAGGTTCTCTTAAGTTAATCTTTGATTAAGGTACTTGATCCTGCCTAGTTGGTTTAAATTTACAGTATACAGACTTGACAAAGACCAAATTGCTCCAAAATTGTGTCAAAAATGATCCACGTGACGTCATAAAAATGAGGGAGATGAGAGCAGAAGTGGGTAAGAAAACCCCTAAAAAAGAGATAGATAGTCCCTCATTTTTACGACGTCACATGGATCATTTTTGACACAATTTTGCAGCAATTTGGTCTTTGTCTACAGACTTTTACACCAATAATGTTAATCTTAATTCGGAATATACACTATTTTTTCGTCCATTATCTTATCCCTTAAGATCACTGAAATTTTTTTAAATAAGTATTTTTTCACTTACCAGTATATTGAGAATATGGTTTTCTTCTTTTTCTTCTCTGTAGGTAGACCAAGAATACAGCTGCCATAATTGTCAGGATGGAGAAGGTTCCCACAAAAGATACGAACCAGGTACCATGAACATTCCTATAAAATATATATGTAGATATATAATAGTCAGGATGGAGAAGGTTCCAACAAAGGATACGAACCAGGTAACATGAACATTCCTATAATAAATATATGTAGATATATAATAGTTAGGATGGAGAAGGTTCCCACAAAGGATACGAACCAGGTACCATGAACATTCCTATAATAAATATATGTAGATATATAATAGTCAGGATGGAGAAG
>LS053937.1:4073-20919 GCA_900241095.1 Acartia tonsa | reverse complement strand
TACGATGCTAGACATAGGTTTTTTCGTATGGATGAGAACCGGTTCCTATCCACCGGATTCGAATGAATACGAGAAAATATTTTATTTAAAAAAAGACTTACCCAGAGGAGATTGCCATTCTCTAAAATTAAATTGATTATTATATATTAATCCCTGTAAATTAATTATTAATAATAATTAATATATTAGGTAATTGTTTTATATTGTTAAGTGTTTATTTTACTGTGCAAAGGTAAACATTTAAAAATCAATTTACCTCAAAGGCGACTGCCAATCATTTAAAGGTCTAAAATGAAAAAGATAATTATATTGTGTTACAATACAATTTAATGCAAACAAATATTTTTTTATGATTGAAATTGGAAAAAAGCAACATTATACTAAAATAAGAGTATTATAATGAAAAAATGAACAGTCTATTCACATTTTCAGTTTTGTTATTTTAAAATAAAGTTTTCCACTGGACATACAAAATGACAGATGAAGAAACATTTGCAAATATAGAGCAGCTTCACTACTAAAAACCAAGTAGTAAACTCAGGTTTAGCAAAATTAGATTGTGTGTCTTAGTTTCTTGTTCTTTAATGAGTTGTGGAGAGGATAAATGAAATCTCAAACTTAAATCCAACTCTATTGAAATGAGAATTAGTTGGTCCCAGGTTTTATTAGTTTGAGGAAACACAGGATGGTTAGTTAGATGGTTCAGGATTGCATTCCTTTTGATTCTATTTATATATAGGCCAAAGTTTATTTTGTTCAGGGTATTGTGACCTTTCTTGTAATATTTAAAGCAATTAAAAGCCTACTTTAAATCTCTATGTTTTGCAACTGCAATTTATGTAACTTAGGGGGGGGGGGTATCTTGATCAAATCTATGATGTTCACAAAACTGGTTTTAATCTTATAATTATTCATTTTAATTTCCGCGATAAGGGATTCATAATATGCGATAAATGTCTATTAACATATTTTATTAGACTAAAAATTAAATAATTATGTCAATAAAAATATATCATGGTAGCTATGGGAATTTTATTGGTTTACAATTTAATGTTAAACTTTCCTTTATTGGGAAAATTATTGTTTATTTTTTTCTTTATAACTTAAATAAAAATATAAATACAAAAAACTTTCAAAAGTTCTTAATGATAGAAAGAAATGACAACAAAAAATATATATAATTTAAGAAAGTAATGATAATCTTTGATGTTGTAAGAAAGTTATGTATCTGGACAGATTACAGTCCCAAGACAATTTTCACCAAATGTAATAAGAGTTCGGTTGCAAAACTTTGGCTTGCAGATATCTTGTTGCAAAAATACTCTTTTAGGAAATGTCCATCATTCCTCAATTTTCTTGAAATATAAATAAGTAGAGAAGCTATATATATCTGAATTATCTGGTCTGAAAGGGTTGTACTTTTCAAGAAAGCCTTATAAATTCGTTGGGTTAAAATTCTTCGCCCTTACCTAAAGGGTTTTGCAACTATTTCTTTATATTTTAGGACATGAAATCGAATCAAAGGTTGAAATATTTGTAAAAATATAATCAAATTGAATTAAACAATTCAATTGGTATGTTGTTAAGCTTATTTACAAAAATATCAATCAAAAGGATAGTCAAAAGGTGGTAAGACTTTACAAATTCTTTTCTTGTGGAAGGTTCTTTTTCTTGGATTTATAATAACTTTTTTATAATTATGTTCTAGAATACAAAAAGTGCTTATATCACGACTTACTTGAGCGCAATAATGATTTCTTTGTCTATAAAGTTATTTCTCAAGGCTTTTTGTATGATTGTAAGAAAAGACAATATTGTAATCAAAGAAGAAGTAATCTAATTGTAATATAATATTGTATACAACTAAGATTTAATTAGTGCTTCTAAATGCCAGAAATCCAGATATTAAAGCACTCAGACTTCACAGTGGGATCTTTTGAAAAAAATCGGGACATCCAAAAAATCTAAAATCGACTTTTATCTATCCTAGGAATCAATAATGGCTGTAAGTAGACAGCTAGAAAAGAAATTTTTAAAAAATATTAATTATTGGCGGATTAATGCGTTTTTTAAAAAAGGTAGTGAAAAACTTCTTTTTAGGTTTAATGATTTTCCAGATTTTTTTACCCAATTTTTTCAAAGCAAACAAAATCATTTATGTTCAGCTTCTGTGGCTTCCCAGCCGTTTTTGAGTAATTGAGCATTTTACATTTGAACAACTTTGTTCTTGTTAGTTTCAAATTTTCCCTCATGAGAAGGGAAGGAGTCATTTTAGAGCCCAAAGTCATCTCTGCAATGTTTTCAAACTTTTAAGGCGAATCCTTCTTGACTTAAGGATTATTTGCCTTTGGTGAACCATTTCGCCTTTATTTGCCACCGTTGGCGTGATTTTTAATGATTTTTGCCGTTCTCTCGGTTTTAATGGACATTTAAGGGTGAAAGGAGTCGTTAAGTAAAGATGACTTATAAATTTGCTAAATTTCATGTTTTCTAAAAACATTTGTATTTCTAACCGGTTTTGGTCCAGCAGAAATTCAAATTTGAGGATTAATTATAATATTATAATATTTGCAAAAACCTTATATATGCGTTAGAGGGAAAGAGAGCAATATGCGTTAAAGAGAGAAAATAATATAAGTAATTATATTTATATTTTTACACAAACTTTATATGAACATAACTAGACTTAGAATAAAGGTATTAACACAAAATCAAAAGTTTTTAAAAAATATGTTATTGTTGTTTATATCTGTAAAAAAACATTTAAAAACATGCCTTATCAGTGTCCTATTTTACTTATTCTGGGAATACCTAAAAATGCCGGGACTCGAAATGGGTGCACCTTACACTATATTCTTGTTCACAAACTTTGTTTGCATTAAAGAAATATTCACATAGACATTTATTTTGCTAAAATATTCCTATCCTAACTAAAGTTAAGAAGGTTTATAGATTTTTAAAAAATAAGTTAGCTTCACTCCTCTAAAACAGCCAGACGTACATACCATATGCACATTAGAAGTTAACAGAGGCAAAATGTAAGTTATTTTCTAGCTAAAGCAAAAAAAAATTACATCATTTCTTTAAATATAAGCTTATTTATTGTAGATTCTTTTTTTCTTCTCTTAATTTCCCGATTATTGGCAAAAGATCGCACTGTGTAAGCCCAAGTAATCAGTTTTGTAGGTAATATCTTTCTATTTCATGGAAAATTAAAAAAAAATACTAAAAATAAGAAATTTTGGTGTAAGTTTTTATATGTATGGAAACCATAAAATCAATAGGAAAATCTCTTTTTTAGACTTTTCTTTAATTTTTACAGTTTGGTTCTGTTCAATTAACTTTTTAAACTAGATTTATGCATTGATTATAACATGACATAATTTTATGTAGATATTTTCAAAGAAAGAAAATTTAGAAAACAAGAAATCCGACCTCTATCTACTTAAAGGACTGATTTGATATGGTAAAAAATTATTATTTAATTCTTAATTTAAAAAAATCCATGATTGTATATTTATGTATTTCTCTTGATTGGAGGATGCTCCAAATGCAAAAATGGATAAGTTGTCATAATGTTTATGTGCTTAGATACCATCTTGGTCATCATCACCGTCAGTACGAGCATCTTTAAGATCTTCATCCCCAAATCTAAGATAATCATTTTTTACCATATCAAAAAACTTTTTTTGGGGGGGCTAATTATTATCTCTGACAAGTATTTAACTACATCCGTGTTATTATCAAGGCACAAATCCCTTAAAAAAAGTTAATTGAACAGAATCAAACTTTAGAAATTAGGAAAAGTCTAAAACTGAGATTGATTTTATGTTTTCCATACATAAAAAAACTTAAATCCAAATTTGCATATTTTTAGTATTTTTATTAGTTTTCCATGAAATAGAAAAATATTTTAAAACTGATTACTTGGGCTTATAAAGGCACTGTTTCAGTAACTTAGGTCTTAAAAGGTCTGTTTTGAAAGCATTTTTGATAGAGTTATTGCAAAAGTACATGATCGAACATATAAAAAACTTACAGACTTTATTTCAGGACATAATAAAATTTTTATGACTTGGTTAAAGAGATGCTTCGCTTATAACATTGTTACATAGAAATCATAATTCTAAAAATCAGATAAAAAATATAATTATAACATACAAAAATTTATAATTAAAATACAAATTTAATCATAATATAAATTTAAAATTGATAGGACAATTTTAACATGTCTAAATTAACGTAAAGAGCTATCTGTTCCAGATGTGCGAACAGATGGACCGATACTACATAATGAAAAGCTTTGCTTTAAAAAATAATAATAAAGATGTTCATGATCAAAATATCAAATTCCTTATTTACTCCTTCCTGTTTTTCTGTACAGGAAATATAAATGAAAGAAATATCTACATAATAAGATTTTTTGAACATCTCACCCGCATAAAAGAAAGAGGATAATTTTTTTGCTTAATTCCATAAAGTTGGATGTTAGGTAGTAATCAAATGCGCTTATTAAGTCAAAGTATTCTTAATTGTAACAAAATTTATATATATGAAATGGCCCATAATTAAGAACAGTTTAACTTAATAAGAGCATTTGACTACTACCCTACACCCAACTTTACAGTATTACACAAAAAAATTAACCTCTTTATAACAACTGCTAGAATCAAAATAATTCAAATGCACTTATTATGTCAAACTGTTACTACTTTTAACCAAATGCATAGTATAATTAAAAGCATAAGTAAGACCTTTAAGCGCATGTACCCAACTCTACGGTAAATTCGCAAATAATAACAACCTTTTTGTATAATTATTCAGTTATGACACTTAAGTGTTTTTTTGTCCCATAGTCTGATTTGAGAGCTTCGTCTTTATGATTATTGTGTTCCTTGTTTTTACCAGTAGCAATTTGTGGTACTCATTTTTATGTTGAAGTGATGGACACCAGTTTCTATTTGTCTGAATGCTAAGGTCTTATTTGAACAATATATACTTAGGGTTTTCCTCAAAAAGATGTTTATTCCCAGCATATATTGATATAGATGCATCGTAATGTAGCTTATTTTGCTCTTATAAACATCAGACAAAGAAAACTTTAGGTTTATTTGACTTTAATGACTGGTGGTCGTGGCTAAGATAGTTTTGAAATGTTTGTTTAATTACATTTTTTATTAGTGTATACCCAACTTTTGAGATTAATCATATTGTACATTAAGTATTCTCAGAAGTTTTTGTACTTTTTTAGGTTTTCCTGGAGATGATATTTTAGTTATATTGACATTTTTCCTTTTAGTTTAGACCAAGGTTTCTAACTCTCACCCCTCTACAAAGAGAAATAAAAAGTCCAACGGCGAAAACTATTAAAATTTCGGATCATGGAAAGAAAAAGAAGTATCGGGTTTTTCATCATATTTTTACAGTAGCTTTTAAGGTTATTTTAGGTTAGGGTATATAAATGTTAATGATTGCCCTGCATGGTTAGAGCCCCCCGCAAGGACTACAAATGGTAGAAAACCTATTGTGAAAATACGACGAAACCCGCTACTTCGTTTTCTTTCCATGATCTAAAATTTCTCTTGAATTAACTTTTAAATTTACCTGATATTTTTGCTTTTGTAACTTTATTTATATCAACAACATAAAAAACTATATTATTAATAGGATTTTATCTGGACAGGGATGACAAAATCCATACGGTATGACAGGCGAACATTACCTCTTGTAGAGTGTCAGAACTAAATATCCAAAATATAGAAATATAAGTTTCGACAAAATTATACGTAAATTTGTTGCTTCTTAAACACAGAATTCTGTTTAAGGACATACTGACATTTTCAGGACTTATTTATAGAGATGCTTTGCTTATAATATTGTACCTTATTGTAATAGGATTCAGTACTCCGAAAATCAGATCAATCGGATGTTTATATCACATAAAAGATTGTTATTCAAAAATCAACATGTTTAAAATGGACTTACGGACATTCTGGTAACGATGATAGAGTAACTACTCTTTCTTAGTCGCTTCTAACAGGAATCATCAGGCAAAAATTGAAATCGATAGGACAATTCTAACATGCTTAAATAGACGAAAAAAGCTATCCGTACCGGACGGACGGACCGACCCTAATTATAGAAAAGCTTTTAAAAAGGAAAATGTATTTGTTAATCCCATTATAAAATGATATCCTTTTCCACAGAAATATATTATAACATCAATACAATCCATCCATTTTTGTAATCTTTTACATTATTTCCAGGGATCTAAAGGCTTCAAGTGGTTGAACTCTTAGACAATCAAACTTATGAACCAACCAACCAAAATTCAATGATAGCCCCCAAAGTCAACTAATGCGAAAACGTTATTATACAACTTTGGGGACTAGTGTAATAAAGAGCCCAATATCCTATCTCTCTCTCTGCAGTAATTCAGTGTTTAGTTTTTTATAATGTTTAGAGTTGATCATGAATCTAAGCATGTTAGAAAAGGCCTATCAATTTCAAATCTTGTAATAAAATTTCTTGAATTTCGTTGTTGGTATAAGCTGTAATCTGATACAGACAGAATAAACTTAAACTTAGGTGCTACATAATCCTACATAACATAAACCAAAACAAAATACAGACAGACATAAATCTGAGTATAAATATATAAAACATCAAGGATAAAGGAAATTGACAATGGACCAAAAATTTCTTTGTTGTCTTGACTATTGTGGAGGGAGAACTCTTTCTTGATTTATTAAAAAATATTTGGGGTTTTGGTGCATGAATGTCAAATTTTTAATATGATTTAAAAGACCAATTTAAATTTTTTTACAGAATTTGCCTGTCTCAAATTGTAGGATTTGTTTAGATTTATATTTGGTATTTTTAACATATTCAATCAGACTACGAAAATTGAATTTAGTCAAGATCGATTTATCCTTATACTTGTATAAATAACCCACATGGAAATAGCACTAATCCATATACTACTTACTTCTTATTGATCATGCAATTTGAGAAAAGTTTACATATAAAAGTCGTAAATTTATATTGGGAAAGCTAAAGTTTCAGGATTAATCAATTTGTTTGTTGTTATGCCTGTAATGAACATTTCTCTACTGTTTTTATACAATAATACATCAGTAAAATCAAATCTACTTTGTCTGTCTAATATCTGTAATTACGGTGTAATGCATGATGAAAAGGAATGGTATTAACTATTAAAAATATTGAGATGTAGAAGACTACCATCAATGTGTTTTTTTTTAATAAATGCTTTTATTTTTTCATAAACATATTTGTTTAGGCATTAAAATTTAAACAAAGACATAGAAATTAAAAAAATTATGGTACAGTTCTAATCAGTTTCCTAATCAGTTCTGCCAGGGTAACCCTGAATAGATCACTATGGATAAGTCTACTTTGCCTAAGATAGATTTTGAAAAGGTATCAAGGATTTATGTACATCGCTTCAGTGCAGCTTATGGGTATAGTCATTCTTATTTATAACTTTTTGTCATTTATACAGTCAAAATTCAGTTTGCCATAAATACATCAACACCTTTTTAATACCACTGCACTGGCGAAAATACATCCACTGTAAATTTGCTGGATGTGTAAATGGCAGTCCCCCGTTCTGTTACGATTATGCGGGCCTACATTAATAAATCTTATCTTGTGATACTTTTAATACTTACCTTGGCTAATACTCAATTTCTTTTCCAAATATAGAGTATGTTAAGATATTTATAATTACAGTAAAAAATTATACTTTTACACAATGGATGTTGAGGATAATATAATAATTACGTGTATGTATTCTTATATATTAATTTTGTAATTTAGTTTTAATCATAGAAAATGTATTCAACGTGATAAAGAAAAATTTCACCAAACTTTTGCCTGCCTAACAATATTTAATGAAGAAATTAAACGATAAAATACAATAAAAATCTTGACTTATGATCGAGTCAAAAGCAGGAATTGACCAATGGTAAAATGTATACTGGACTTTCATCGGTCATCTGTATTGTGTAACGTCATTTTCTATTAGGCACTATAAGCTGCTTCCTCTGGTCAATTTATTTAAAAATTCTCGATAATGATATGATTTTTTCAGGTTTGATTCTGACATCCTGGAGGGACAATTCTGGCAGAGTACCTTTCCAAGAACAACTAGGAGGTACATAGAAACATAGATATAAAAATACAGATAGATAGTTGAATACAAAGATAGATAGATAAAAAATAGTCGGATAGAGAGATTGTGATATACATTATAAAAAGTTAAATGGATAGATATATAGATAGATAGACAGTTATATAGTTAGAAAGATGGATGAATGGATGTATGACGGATGGATGGATTAATGTAAAACACACAAAAGACAGACAAGTAAATAAAAGTTACAAAATGTTATTTTATTTTTGTATTTCTTATTAATGTAACCTTGATGAAAATTTAAATCCTTCTTAACTTTGTTCAATAGTAAGATAAACAAGGACGACAACATCAATAAGAAGCAAAGCTCAAGAATTATGGATGGACATCGGAGAAAAAAATAAACTATAGAGCAGTATCATAAAATCCACAATATTGTTGACGTTTTTAGATTAAACAACATCATAGATATTAAGCACAGGAGTAATACATTAAACTACAAACAGGAGCATCATGTTACCTGACACAATAGGACTTTTATTCAAAGGTCGTGCGGTCAATAGAATTAATCCGGTTACTCTATTTAAATGACAGAAACGCAAACACAAACAGACAAATACAATATATTCAGCATTTTAACTAAATAACATTCTTTAACTTATGGATATATATATGTTTATGTTTTATCATATGTTGGACATTATTTGATACCTTTACTTTTATTTCAAGATTTACCATACTAAATAAGATGAATATTATTATATAAATTGTAAGAATATATTCTTAATCATTATTCCAAGAATTAAAGTGTTGTGTAAATAAAGTTCTGAAAAATTTTGTAAAAGGTTAATATACCATAGTTTGTGTTCATTTTATACCATGTTTTGTCAGGAAGGGAGGAGACTATTATTACACTAGTCCCCAAATTCTTGTAATAACGTTTTCTTGTTTGTTGGCTTGATTAGTTTGTTCATTAAGTTGAGTGTCCAAACGTTGGGGGTGTACATCAATTTGTCGGCAAATCTCTTATCCCCTTAGATCCCTGCATGGTTTGAGTTCATTTTAAATTGAGAAACGATATGAATAGATAAGATAAAATATCAGGGGGGAGGGACATTGGCCAGTATATTACACTGATATAAAAATTATAACCAATTTTAGTAATCTTAAATATTCAAATAATTTGAATTACCGCATAAATATACAGACGGATAGCTAATTATAACAGGCAGAAAAATAGATAATCAAATAACTAAAATAAAATAGAAAACAAGAAATAGATAGATTAATATTAAATCAAATAAAGAAAGATGGATACAAGTCTTACTGCACGCAATCTATTTCTCGATAAAACCATAATTTTCGTGGTTCTTTCAACCAAAATAGAAATAGATAGGTAGATGAAAACAATTTCAAGTACAAAACACAAATACTTTTTAGCTTTACCTTTTTTTCATTAATTGTAAACATATATTTTTGTATAAACTGCAATTTTAAAAGGTTTAAATCATATTTTGGGGTGAATATTGACGATTGCTATTTATAAAATACCCCCTAACCATCAAATATTCCTATTTTTTCTATTTGTGATAATGATAACAATCAGTGAGCCAATAGACGATAATATGATGTATAGTAAGCCCAAAATTATGATAAACAAATTACCCCTTCTGTAGATTAAGACTATTAGTGGTAATTGGACACTACTTGTATGTTGTAACAATTAATCAAGTTTTAATTTAATTAAAATGTCAAAACTTGTAAATCTAACGAATGGGAGAGTGTTTATGAAACTTTGGTTTCCACTTTGAATAACAAACTTATGTCCCCCCCTTCCCTGATTTCCTGTACTTTTTTGGATAAGGATACGTTAGGTAAAGTAATGATAAGAAGATCCCTGATGGATGGTTAAATGACTATATGTTGGTCCATTCCTGCGTCTTTGACTGCGTTAAAGTAAGTTAAACAAATCAACTATATTTTTTTTTATTTTTTCAAGTAAATTAAAGTATATCATATTAATTAATTGCAATTCAGTATTTCTACCCTATTACCTAATTGGGGCGGAATTCTCCTTCGATTTCAAGTGATCATTTAGAGAAACCAAGGGCTTAGTAACATCCAACAGAAAACTAACCCTTTGAGATGTACTTCCTTAGTATTGTTATGAATATCGCCTGTTTATGGGCCAAGGCATTCCCTGTACTCTAACTATTTATGTCGCGCCCTTGACATGGCAGCACCAGGAACCATTTTTAATGTCTTTAGTTATGACGCGGTGTCGGACCAAGATTAAAATCTATCACTTCCTCGTCGACGTGCGGTTACGCTACGTGATGAGACACGGTTGCAAGTTTTGAAATTCATTATTTGAAGTCGATAAAAAAAAATTATAAATATATTTCTCCAACAGCAAATAAAATATAAGTCTGTCTTGTTCTTCAAAATATTCCACTTTTTCATCGTAATTTTAAATTTGTAAAGTCAGAAAGAACAAGAATATTTTTCTTAAGATTTTCTGACGTAGGTTGTTTTTTATTTGGAAATATTTAAGCAAACAAACGTGGACAATTTTTATAAAGATTTATTTTGTTTGTATAAAAACTATTTTGCTTTAGGAAATAGGTAACATTATTTAGAAGGCTTTTTAACAGAATAACTTCAAAGTAAAAATAAATATTTATCTAGATCTTATAGTAAAGTGTTAGCACACCAATAATCTTTTTATTAAGGTTTCAATTTGGTTTGGCGTACTTACTGCTGCTCTGTCTCACCTGGGCAATCTATTTTCCTGTTCTTTCAACACCTCATTGGTAAGTTCTTTATATGTTAATATTACAAAAGTAGAACACTGTCTTTCTGTTTATCCGTCCGTCAATTCGTATGATATCTGCTGACCAGGTTGGGTTCTTGATTTCGGGAAATATAACTACTAGTCATAATTTGGTGAAAAGCTTTTTTCTTGGAGGTAGAACAACCACCTCCTGAATATATGTCACCATTAACAATATCATACATTTTTGCCAAGTAGTGGCCATTTTTTAAAACAAACATCAAAAGTGTGTGTGTGGGGTGGGGTAATTGAAATGATAAGCAGATTTACTTGTTGAGTTATCTTGATCACACGCCGAAAATGTATCTTATCAAGTTAGTTTTCGAGATATAGCAGGACAGACAATCAACCATTTGATTGAACCTAATTAGAATTAGTGTCATGTGTTACGTCATAAAAATAGTCTCTTATCCATCTCTTTTTATCGAGATGTCCTTTCAAACTTCTCCTCCTTTTTTGACGCATTTTTATGACGTCACGCATGACAATTTCCAGCGCTTCTAGTTAAGCGTCTATATAAATAAGTAAAGGAACAATAACATGCTGATAGGTGTCAGTCAAATTATAAACTAAGGAGAGAAGGAAATTAAAAAGGATAAATTTTTACAACAAATTTAGATTAAATTATAATAATATTTAAAAAATTAAACAATTTTAATAGATGTTTTTTCATGATTAAAACAATTTTAATTAAATTCTTTGTTGCCAGCCCAGCCCCAGTGGGAAACTTTAAATCTGTTTGAAAAAGTTTTAATACCAGGGATGTAAGATATCTGCCATCAGAAAAAAATATTAGATCCAGATTGATTGGTTAGTGTGCTTTATATACCCCCAACCCTCAACATCCAAAATTATTACATAAACTTTTGGATCTAGTAGATGTTCCTATTAACGATTATCTTTTAAAAGGCGGTTAGCTGCCAAAATGCTAAACGTACATGACATTTCCGCATACCGTTTTAAGCGGCATAAGAAGGCCTATAAATAATCTGTTACGCATTCGGGAAATTATAGAAATTTTTGATAACAAGTAATATCATTAATATATGTAAAAATGTTTTAATTTATTGATCAAATAATTATTCATATACTCTTAAAATTGCAACATGAATGACAACATCCATAAGTAGCAAAGCATATAGAGTAAATATCAAAAAATATCAAAACTAGCGGCTACGCTTAGAGGCCTCTAGGGGCACTTGAGCTGAGTAGGAGGGAGTTGAATCCCAAAACCTATTTTTTTTTAAATTTAAATTTGTTTAAAAAAGTAAAAAAAAGGGAAGAGGGGGTAACCTCCCCCAAAATAGTTATAAACCTTCAGGGACCTATGAGAAGCTACCCTGTTGAGGAGAACCCGATCGGTTCAGCGGTTAATGTGATCCTTCGGTACAGACAAACAAACACACAGACAAACGGACATCCTGTTACTTTATTATAAGGATACATTAACAAAGTAATTTTAAGAGTATCCTAAAGTAGTAAAATTTTTTGTCTGTAGCTGAAGATTTCTATGGGTTTTCCATATTAGGGTAGCTTCACATAGGTCCTGGGATTGTTTTAGGCTAATTTGCTTTCAGATTCAAGTCTTGAATTGGTTTTTGGCTATTTTCTAACCTTTCCTTGAAAATGCTAAAGCGCAGCCGCTAGTATATAATTTGTTGTTTTTATATAATTCATTTGAGGTAAACATAAAACAAAATATGAATTTAAGTATTTTTAATAGATACGAATTACGAATTAAAGAATATAAAAGTATGAGATATTTTTTTTTAATAGAAACACAAAATTTTTTTTTTTTAAATCGGAATTTAGACCTTATGTTATCTAGAATTGTTATAGCAGATTTTACAACAAACAATGATTGAGAGAAACAGTTTAAAATAGGCCATCTTGATAAACATTCATCTTTGGCAATTAGAATTAGCAATGATATAGTTGAAAAATATTTTATTTTTAGCAAAAAAAAGGGTACAAAACATTATAAAGTTAAAAGTTTTCTTTGAGATGAATGAACTCATGGGTGTTATTGTTATTTGACGATTCTAAAAAAAACACTTTTGGTGAGGTATTGTTGGCACACTCAAATGTTAAATTGTTTAAATTACGATGAGGTATTCTATAGAGAATATTATAATTGTTGCTGGTCTAGTTTAGACAGAGAAACATAGCTGGTAAATGATTTAGTGCTACCACTGCCGAAATTTAATAGTGATCTTTAAATCAAAATGATGAACACACTAGCGGCTTACTGGCATCGCTAAATGACTACTGCCATTGAGCCGAGCGATGTTTCCAAAGTGTTTCTGGTTCACCACACCCGTTTTGATTTGAAGATCGCTATTAGGTGAGCCGTATTCATAATCTACTCACTAGAGGCATTAGCAAATTATTTGTCAAAGGCAAGGCTGTTGTTCCCAACAATGTCATATCCATTATCATAGGATGACCTAAACGATTAGTTTCTCCTTTTCTATCACTAAGCCCCAAGCAACCAACCATACCATTTCACAACTTTTGTCTAAAAGTCTTAACTCTGCAATGAAACGAGCTGTAACTGTTTATGGACCTAGCCCACCCCCTTATACTCGTAATGGGAAGTGGAAAACAACCTAAAATAATTGTAATAAGAATAATTTTTAGCTATTATACCTACCCCATTATACCTCTTAGGATCTGAGAGAAACATGGGGAGACATCTAATTAAGACTTTAAAGTGGTTGATGGAAAATATACAACCAGAATGTGCATATCATTTTGGGCTTTTTGACATATGATCATAATTAGCAATATACTTATGGACAGTTGTTCTGACAATGTGAGTTAACACATAGTTTCTAGCCAACTATCTTTAACAGCAGCTGAGCGTTACTGACCAACAATGAGGGACATTGATGGTTTATATTAACACGTGGCTGACATAGCATTATAAATATTTTTCTTATTGTCAAAATTAACTGGGATTTCAAATTTGAACAATTTTTGTCATTTCAAAAGTATGTGAAATAAATTAGAGTAATTAAAATAAATGTTGTATGAAAATTATATAAGTTTAAATAGAACCATGAACAAAATTAGAAACATAACAATCAAAATATTGTTTTCAATTAAATTATAATTTCATTTTCACTATGTCTGTCTGTAGCTTAAGATTTCAGCAACCACTTGACTGATATGCTTCTATTATTTACATAATAGATAATAAAAAGAATAAGAGATTGTATTATCAAAATCTACTCATTTCAAATACAGTGGCTTTTATTTTAGGGTCGCTTGTGAGAATAACCCCTGGGTGAAAATAAATAATTGCAAACGATATCCCCCTTAAACAAAAGTTACAGAGGTCGTGCCGGAGGGGATGGTCGCCCCGCTATGAAGAAATAATCGATCTTGTGCTAAGCCTTGCTTTTGAAGAAGCTTCGGTACTATCGGCCGTAAGCGCTTATTTATTTTTCTTATAGTTATTAATTTTAATTATATTTATTTCAGGTATATGTTCCTAGCGTGTTCCTTATCAGCTGGAACGATGATATTCCTCATGTTTTTGGTTACTGTCACTCCACTATACACTAAACATTGCTTTAAAGGAAAAGTTTCATAAACGTCAACCATCATTATCATCATAGCCAATTATCTCCTCTTTGAGAGCATAGGCCACGCACAATGGTTCTCCAATATTCTTTAATAAAAATCAATTATTTGGCATCATGAAGTTCAGTGGTTGAATTGCAACGATCCCGTTTTCTTTCAATATTAGATATGTATTGTTTAAGTCTATCAGAAATATTAAGGAAAGACAATGGACGTTAAATTTATTACCTTTATGAATTCCCTTAATTATGTTTTACAAAATTACCTTTTGTAGATTAAAATTATAAGCAGAAATTTTGTACATTGCTGCTAGCTTGTACCAATCAATTAAGGTCCTCAAAAGAATTACTAAGCAACAACTAAAATCTTATTATAGTTGGGTTCTTAATCTATTAGCTCCTATCAAAGGTAGACTATTTTTTTAAACGTGTGGTTTTCTAGTGTTCAACAATCTTTGTTCTAAATTGATAAATTGTTACCTATAAAAATCACATGAATTTAGAATAATTTGAATGAGAAAATATGTACTATTAAACGTCGTAGTTATGTCAAGTAATGTTTTCTAGTATAAATATTACATAAACAATCACTAAATTTAAATCATATTTTTGGCTTTCCTTTAATACAACAAAAATATCAGAATAGCTAAATATAACATTTGGATCTAGTGCACTTCACGGTGAATTGTTTCTGGAAATTATCCAAAATTATCCAAAAATCAAACTTTTTAGTTTTATGTTAAAAAAGATAATTTAACATATTTCAAAAGTTAAAAGTTTAAAATAACTACTTTCTTGTTTATTGGTTTTTAATTTAATCATTTTTTCGCAATCTGTGAACATAATAGTCTTGAAACTATTGCTAACTTGATTCTAAACTCAAATCGTAATTGCATTTTTGTCATATTGTGCATTTTTATATTACATCATTTCTATCTAGTTTTTTTCCCCGCAATTTTTTATTGCAAAAATTCTCAAAGAGGAGTGAAACTAAACTAAAGGACACAAGACGATAAATTAATTTTAATCACATATCTTTCGTGTGAAACTTAACACAAAAGAATTTGGTTTAAAATCAAATTATTTTTTTTATCCGCTTTTTACGATATGCGTCTGTCTTGTGTTGTGATGATTCCGCAGTTAAATAGGCAAGTCAACTTCATTGTTCTAATTTTCAAGAAGGGAAGTGCGTTTTTTCCAGCTGATATTAAAGATATACAGATAATATTGTTTATCATTCTTATAATTCATATTAATTGATTTTCCCTATAATTATCCCATTCAGACATATCTATTTGTTGAAATATGAAAACTATTAAGAAAGAAACTTTATTATACAAGTTCAGATTATATTTGGTTAGTTTTTCTGTGCAATTCAGGGAGAAGTGGACATTGAATTGAAAAATAAACATACCTCAAAAGGTCTGTCATATGCTTTGTAATCGATATATTTGGTTATTTTTTATCTTAATTTAACGTCCATTGTCTTTTCCCTTATGATCCTTGGAGAAATCAAAGTATATTATCTACTTAACTTCGTTATTGTTAAACACGTTGTTTAAGTTCTAAGTACACAAATTGACAAATAATAAGTGGGTTTGAAAACTATATTCTTAACTTACCCCAAAGAAACCATCACATATTTTTTTTAAAATATACATTACGATAATATACTGAATATTCTATCATTGTAAATGTCGCTAGTGCCTTTTTTAGTATTACATTTTTTTTGGATGGTTTTATCTTTATTTTGTTTATTGTATTTTACTTCTAAAGAAAACATAAAGACATGAGTATAAAGATTTATGTACTATTTATTGGATGTTGTCATCCTTATAAAACTTATCCTAAACTTTATATCTAATATTATCTTTATATTAAGGTGTAAGGCAGAAAGATAAAAACTTTCATACGTAGTGAAGTAAAGCATTTCAAACAAATATCAATAAAGATGAAGCAGGTTTTAGTGCCTAATAAATAATGAAGTCATACAGTAATATAAATGACCAATGATTGGCCAGTATACATACATTGTAATTGACTAATGGCAAAATGTATTGGTCATTTGTATTGTATAACGTCATTTTTTATTAGGCTTTACAAGCTGCATCAATAAAGATGAAAAGACAAACGGACAAATTTTAGATTATAAGCTCCCAAGTAATTTGAGTAACAAATCTTGTGTACCAACAAAGAAAAGTTATAGAGTAGAGTTGGTGCTCTTTGTTCTGAAAAATCTTCAGCAAACAAATTATTTCGACTCTTGAGTTT